>CABFOQ010032276.1:7787-28539 GCA_900660455.1 Gephyroberyx darwinii
CACGCGAGGAGAAAAGCGCGTTTTCTCATTGGCTGTACCCAGCTCGTCAAGCCAGACATGATTTACCAGAATGAAGGATGGTACTTTCAAAATAAAAGCGCATTTTGGCGTTTTGACTGCCCAGATACTTGAGATGGCAAGCAAAGAGCATTTCAGCGGAGGTGAATTCTGGCTGATTTAGACCGTGATTTAGACCACAGCCTTGTCTTCTCAAAAAAATTTACGCATTTTTGAATCCACCTGCGTTATTTTCAATGATTCAGTCTAGGCAGGTGAGCCTCTCCTCCAAACTATGCGCAGCAACCAGAACCAGCACCGTTTGAGCTCTTGCTGATACGTTCACAGCTTTGCGTTTGAGCAGCTGGACTAATAGGACTATTATCATGCTGTAAAAGTAGCAAGTGTATTTTAATTTATTAACTTTCTCTTCTGATTTTTTTGTATTCCCACCCAAAGTTTAAACGCCTCGCCAATCATTATTTTATTTTGAAAGTTGTGGCCGGAAGTTTTATGTTATATTTCGGCTAACTTGACATTGGTCCACAGAAAGCAGAGAGGATGCGACTACTGCTCTCTCTCTCGCGTCCCCATCGGTTGTTTCCTCGGGACGCCGTTTGTTTTTGTTTCTCCTATCCTTTTCATTTCAAATGGAGTTCAGTGGAAATTAGCAAGCGCGTGCCACGACGGGATCTAATCCTAACATTTCTAGAATGATTCACCGGCAGGTTATTTTATCCCAGGTAGGTCGCCTCCATTGTTGCTGTTTTGGTGATGTACGTTAACAGTCTCCAGCAGCGGCCCAGGGCTCTTAAAGCCCCCATACGTGCCGTTCTCTTTATATGGAATAGGCTTCCCCAAACCCTATTCAAAAATATGGCAGTTTAAGGCAGTTTAGTGTGGGTTTGCTTATCGGCAAAGGTGCATGCCTGGTATAACCTGATTTAAGACACTATCTGAATCGTTGGGATCCACGCTTCAATTCGGCATACACATAATCCACCAAGGTGCCCTTTATTTCAATACAATTTCAAACTTTTAAATCGGTTCACACTGCTCGCTACAACCCACCACGATGTACGTTATAACGTTATTGGTGGGAGAAGATTGTGGGAATAACAATACAAAATTTTGATATTTTATCGAAATAACTACTGCTTGGTGTATTGTATGTACGCCGAATTGAAGAATGGCTCCTTACGATTCGGACAAGATCTTGAGTCATAATTTCTGGCATATGTACCTTAGCCGAGAAGCTAGGGCACATTAAACTGTCTGATTTTTTGAATGATTTTTTGGCGTGACGTTCTCTATACGAACGTATTGGTGCTAAGGGCCATGCAGCTTCGCAGTGGCAGTTGCTCATATGGACTTTTGTTCCCTCAGTAAGGCCTGTCAGGCGACTGCTGCTTCCTAGAAGGCTGCCAATCTTTAGCACTCCTTCTGCTTTTTCCACATGAAAGCCAACAAAATCCCCAAAACTTCTCCACACTTTGAAATTCCAAAATTTTGCAACTTTGAATTTAAGATAGCCTTAAATCGTGCCTATTTTATAATGCAGTGTATTAGAAACCTCCTATCACTTGATGAATAAAGCTGAAGTTGATTTGAAAGCATATGAGCAGCAGTTAGCTGGCTCGCTAGTGGCTAGCCCTGGTGCTTATGAGGTTTCTAACATAATGCATTCACTAAAATGGAAATGACTAGAAACATGCAAAGTTATAAACCTCAGGACTATCATGTGGTGCAGTGTGCTCATCACTTGCGGTTGGCTCATTGCAGAAAGAGGCGTGCCAACGATTGGCAGCCTTATAGGAGGCCGCTGCCTGACAGGCCTTACTTTTATTTATTTTTTTACTTATTTTTTTTTTTATTGTAGATAAACAATAAACACACATGAGTGAATAGCATACAGTGAGTGACAGGCCTTAATGAGGGAACACAAGTCCCTTGGGCTCCTGGCCCCAGGATGTACAGGAACCATAAAAAGAGCTATTATCATGGGAAACTGTCACTTCCTCATTTGTGTGGGGATCCCCATCATCAAAATCCTCTTACACAAAGTCCCACCCAGCAGACACTAACTTGTTTGAACACACTGAAGAACATGTTTATTTTTCCTTTGTTTTCTTTTTGTTGGTTCCAATCAGTGATGTAGTGGTAAATTAAAATGTGGGTAAACTATGACCTCCAGTAGTTGATCATCAGGAGGCAAACAACCATCAATACAAATAAAATCAATTATATTTTCAGAAAATCTTTCTATATCTTAAATCAAGTTGATACTTCTTATGTATACTATGACTTTCATATTATAAAGCTTTATCTCAGGCTAAAAAGGTGAGTAAACTCAAAACTGCAAATTAAAAGGTGGGTTTATTTGGGTTTACCCTCCACTACATCCCTGGATGCAGACCAGTACACACTTAATGTTTTAACACATTGATTCCACATTTTTCCACTATTTTTTTCCCCATTGTGCTTGCTGCCAATTAAGGATGATATTGTCCCACAAAAGCCTGTCAGTCGGGGTATAAAATGGTTTGTGAGACTGTGAAATCACATGAATGAATGGAGCTCAGCAGGGGTTGGCTGATTCCCACATGTCCCCTATGGTCAGGTAGAATATGAGTAATATTAGCCCACTGAGTCTCTACTCACAGTTCAAATAACTGGTATAAGCAATAGGTAGACCTACTATATTCTATTGTATTATATTAATCTCATCAACATCAACTCACTTTGGTTTTTACGTTTGTAAAGAGATTCAGTGAAATTGAAATGTAAGCTTTTAGTAAGCCATTTTATCCCATAGTAAGTCAACAAGGTCCAAACAAAGAAATATGACACCAAAACATTTACAAAAAAACAAAAGAACACGTTTGAAACTCTTGCTTCTCATGCTGTCTGTCCTTCCCAGAGGAAGTTGTACTGCTTTACCTTGCTTGGAGACTAAATGGTGATTCTCACTTCTGACTCCATTAAGTATCACTTTTGTCTCAGCTGTTATTCCTATATTGCCTTAGGAGAAATAAGACAGCAGAGGAGGAGAGGAGATGCTGAAACAGGACACTGTTGAGTAGAAGCATGATAAATAAGAGAGATGTCTTTGTTGTCTGAGTTTATCTCTTTAATGACTCCATGTTTCACCTTTGGAATGAATTAGAGCAACACTGGAGCTTTATGGAGCTATATAGTAGAATCAAATGGCTCTCACCATTTTCAGGGTCAGTGTAAAGCGATATAAGCTAGGGAAAGCTAATCTTTGAGAGCATGATCTGACCTTGAAAGAGACACAAGTTATCTATGGGCAGATTCAGTTTTGTCTCATGACAGAGGTAAAATACGTATCTTTAAATATGCAGGTTTACGTAATAACAGTGCAAAGCCTTAACATTAAGGTAGACAGCCTAAATAATTGCTATGATAGAGAGTAACACATCAAAGCAGTTTGGCTAAACTGATCTTTTTTGAAGTTCAGAAGGGGTCGAACTTGAGATTACTTAAATGTTTTGATCCGGAGACAAACCTCAGACACAGAAGATATGAGCAGTAGTCTTCCTTTTGTTTCACATTGATCGCATTGCTCTCTAGGAGAAATAATGGCGAATTTAGCAAGATCTCATCTCTGATTTTCAGATTAATCTACAGAGATCAGAAAGGAAAATCAAACAGCTTTTCCAGTTTCATCATTTGGTTTTATGTGGTGGGACTGCCTTTTTGTGAGCACTGCGATTCAGGATGGGTCTTCAGTTTGACTGAGAATAAATTGAAAAGACAAGGCTGTGTGATGTTTCTACTGCCACACAACATGGACCCAATGAACAACACTTTCTCTGTCTCTATGGCTTTATCTCTCTCTGTATTTATCGCAGTTTGAAAGATGACAAAATAGAAAAGTGTAGTAATTCCCAAGTGACAGACCTGTTTACCTGTGACATTCACCTAAACTGACAAGGCACAATTTAAGGAATACACAAAACGTTTTGGGGACATTGTTGCATTAGTCAACTTAGCCATTAAGTGAAGAGAACATAGACAACAAAATCATCCATATGTCCCCTTAGAATGTTGGCTGCAAGACGCCATGCTAACACTTTAGCATACACTATGTTGAGTTATAGTAGAGTCCATGCTAACACTTTAGCGTACACTATGTTGAGTTATAGTAGAGTCCATGCTAACACTTTAGCGTACACTATGTTGAGTTATAGTAGAGTCCATGCTAACACTTTAGCGTACACTATGTTGAGTGATAGTAGAGTCCATGCTAACACTTTAGCGTACACTATGTTGAGTGATAGTAGAGTCCATGCTAACACTTTAGCGTACACTATGTTGAGTGATAGTAGAGTCCATGCTAACACTTTAGCGTACACTATGTTGAGTGATAGTAGAGTCCATGCTAACACTTTAGCGTACACTATGTTGAGTGATAGTAGGTTCCACGCTAACATTTTAGAATACACTATGTTCAGTGAAAGTGTAGTAAGAGTAGTAACAAAAGAGCATGTGTGGTTTAGCCACATTTAAGGCGGTTTTCGACACAAAGTACCAGGTACTTTTAGTCCCTGGTACTACTTTTTGCGGGACTAAAAGTACCGTCAGCCCGTTGTTGTCTCCGTTTCAACCGCCGTCCAAAGACCCGCGAAGATTAGGCAAATTAGTCCGCTGACTGTATGAAAAAGCTCCACTCCAGTCCAGTAGGTGGAGGTTATTCAGAAGACTAAACAACGATGACGCCATATAAAGCGACCCTAACAAGAAGAAGAAGAAGCTCGTTAGCAGATACGTTAACGTTAGCTAATGTTTACGAGCGGAGATTATTACGGAGATTGACCGTGAGATGACTGAGACTGACTGTTTGGGTACACAATAGAGCAACTGAGTAGTGGGAAACCGTGGTTCCAACTTTCCAGCATGTTGTGTTCTACATAACCTGTGTGAAATGAATGATGAGTACAGAGAAGAATGGGGTGTCACTGCATTAAACCAGCCTGATAGCCTTTTCCCATTCGGTATACACCTGTTGTACATTGTTTTTGTCTGTGACCCATGTACCGTTTATTTTTATCAATATAAATTGTCACAGCTGCATAACTCTTGTTTTAACTTGTTAAAGACATCACCTGCAATTCAGCAATTTTCTCATTGTTTTCAGATTTACAAGAACAGCCACTATACACACATTTGGTTCCACAACTATTTATTAATCAAAATATAAATGTGCAAAATACAAGTGTGCAAAATATGTATGACGAAACTTGCTGATTTCCTTAGTCCAGACTTTTTCAAACCCAGCCAACTGACTGTATGTCAATAAGTTTGTGTTGTATGGAAGCCTCATCTAGTGATGTGATGTCCTTGACTTATTACCTTGGTGAGGATGCTGAAGTTATCAAATCAAGTGGCACTCAGTTATTGTGCAGCTGAGGTGGGGGTAAAGTTGCGCAATGTAGGGAAGTGAAGCATTAACCAGGACATAAATCGGCATCCACAAGTTTCCACAAGTTTGAGCGACAGTTTTGCCCCTACCGTGTTGTGCGAGATTAAGTTCCTTCAAATTATGGAATGTGTTGCTCAACATTTAGAATCGGTGATAGAAATGTGTCTGCTTTCTTTTGCCGGCAACTGCAGATAAAGGCCACAGTCTCCTCCTATAGTTCACTAAATCTTTTCAAGGCATTTCCTTTGCTAAGCTACCTCATGTTGTTGTGGATATGAATCAATGTCTAACCTAACCTTACTAACCTACTTTATATTTTGTGGCGGCCGTGCTGATACTGTGGCAATGCGCTACAAATGAGCCTATGTGTAGTATACCTAGCTGACATATATATATATATAGACAGTGCTGCAGACTAGAAGCAGAGCGAACAGCAACAACTTGGCGGAAAATTACAAATGTTTATATGATGAATTAATATTCTTTTCTTTTTAATTAGTGGCTCAGAATCAAAGGAACTATTTAAAATGTTGTTGGTGTTACTGGTGTGGTCTGCTGTTGCTATAGTTACAAGTGCGTTCTGGATTGGGTCCGATATGTTCAAAATTGTAAGGGAAAATCAAACTGTATAGAGCCGTACTGTGCCAAATTACCCACCCCCAACACGGGTAGAGTACAGTACTTTGTTGAGTGATAGTAGGTCACTAGCATTATCTCAAGTGAGAAAGTGAGAACTTGTAGCAGCTCTAATCTTAAATCCGGCCTGGATGTTTGATCTAGGAGGTGTAGGAATTTACAGGACGTATGAATTACAGGCCATTTCATTAAAAAACAGTTTTTTATTACTAAAAGGTCATTCTTTTTACTTTGGATAATGCGTGTGGCCTACTGTCACTCAACATAGCATATGCTAAAGTGTTAGCATGGTAGCCTTGGGCAAAATTAACAGATTGAAAATATTCCTTTGATGACGATAACGATACACCATATTATCATTTCTATATTGGTTGAAAAGAAGCTCATAGACTATTGCAGTTTTAATCTGATTGCGCTAATACACAACACTCAACGCACATTGCTGCACTTTATCTGTTCTCAAAATCTGCTGGATTGGCATTGGTTGGAATAGTGGAAATTCCCTTGCCAATTTAAAGTTCTTGTCTCTCGATTTGTGTTCATATAAAATATAAAAATGCAGCTTCCCTGCACAGTTTCTGAAGCAAGTAGGCTAATTAACCTATCTCTCTCTTTGGCTGTCTCTCTCCTTCTTTCTCACAGTTTCACTCTCACACTCTCTCTCTCTCTGTCTCTCTCTCGCTAGATAATATACTGGGGTTACAAAATTCCCCTTTGGCAGTCCAGTCTGGTGAAAACTGTCCTATAAGCCTGTGCATTCATACTACTAAACCTTGATCTGCTCCCTCGCCTTGTATTGAAGTATACTTGCCCCAGCTGACTCCAGTACTGGCTCGTATAGCTGAATCTTTGTAATTGCAGTGGGCCATCTAAAAGTAAATTTCCCTTGAACTTTCAGTCATTATCTTTACTCGTCAAAAGATAATTTAACTTTCAGATCACTGACCATGGTGCTGAATAGCTGGCCAGTTCAGTGCCTGATTGAAACTCAAAGTCATATGTATGTATATCAAAGTTCATTATATATATATATATTAAAGTTCATTCGATATATATATATTAAAGTTCGATAAATATTTCCTGTTTGGCCCCCCATACTTGTACACTGTTTATATTGAAGGCTGAATCAGGAGCAAGTCATCAGCAAGCACATAAATCATTATGTACTTGAGGAGGCTGCTGGAAGCATTGATCAGATAGGGCTATATGTGTAGAGGCTGTATTAGGGGAGCATTTCTATTGATTTATATTCCCCAGTGCCGAGGTACAGACACTTTCTGAGAAGCAGAGGGAATCTCCTCCCTGTATGTTGGAATTTGTGAGTGCTGTGACAGAAGCTGGATGAATGTGGAGGGCAGATAAGGTATGGGTTTGGAGGATTAACTTCACTGTTGGTTTATGAAGCAAAGGACTACTCACTTGACACCAGGCTATTTCTATTGTATTATAAAGTATATTATAAAGGTTCTATAGTATTATGGTTTTGGAGGTGGGACTAACTTCAGTGTTGATTTATGGAGCAAAGGACTAGTCACAGGTGAGAAGGTGAAAACTATCGTGCCATCTGATCTAGTGGCTGTGTTTGAAGGGTAGGCAGTATTTGCCAGTGTTTTTTGTGGCTAGTGAGGATGATTTTGTCTTAGTTTTGGCAGAAGAATACTAGCCACGTGCAAGCAGGCAAGTAGCAATACGTCTCTGGGGCGTCCTGGTGGCTCAGTTGGCCTAGGCAGATACCATGTAACCGCGATATCCTGGATACGAATCCGGACTGGGACCCTTTTTACATGTCACCCCCCTCTCTCTCTCCAATCCTTGCTGTCTCTTTTCACTGTGGACTATCTAACAAAAGCAAGCGTGACAAAAAATAATCTTAAAAAAAACATCTCTGCTGTGATGTTTGTAGGGACATCCCCTGTGGTTGGACCAAACCACCGACCATACCAAGTCTACCAACCAGACCGCTGTCTACATAGATAGGCCACTGTCTGTAACTACAGACCACTCTATAGACGGGGTGTTGTCTGTAAACACCAGTCTTAAAATGAATCATCTAAATTGAATGCCTTAGAAAGTATTAGAAGGTCCTTTTCACAATAAAACGACTGATGGTTTCTTTATGCTGCATGTCCACTAAATTATACAGAACAGGGTTAGTTCTACAATATGCATGCTATCTGCTTTACTACACACAGTTGGACTTCATGCCCTTCAACTGTTAATTCCCTGGTGTCCTTCTTCTTATTGTGCCAATTTATAGTTTGACAACTTTCCATTAGCTGTGTCAGAAAGAGGTTGGTTTCTTGGATTCATCTCGGTTTCTTTATTTTGGTCCTTAAATTCAGTTCCATTTAGCAAAAAGTCTTGAATTTGGCTTTCTGAAACCTTGAACACATTCATGTGATGGGAAGTGGCTTTCACTGAGGTATTACATAATTGAAAGCGTGTTGGTATTTGTAGAGAAGCCAAATCTTTCAGATTGCGGTGCATCCCTAGTGGTGATGTTGATTTGGCTCTCGTTGAGTTTTGAGACACAGAGTATTACAGGGAGATTCTCAATCTAATTTAACCTGTTGGTTCACTGCTAAATTATTTCCTTCCTACCAACTGAAATCTTTACAAATCCAGTTCTCTCTCCCTGATCATGCCGTCTAAAGTGGACCAATGTATAGATAATTCTTTGGAATAATCAAGTAACATGTTGGAGCCTGGAGGTCCAAGCCAATCAATGAAGCCTTGTGAATCTGACATCTCAGTCTGTTTGGTCGTAGTTTATCTGAGTGAGCTGAACCCAACCAGTAGACCCACAAGAGTGAGACAGTATTTTTTTTAATTTATCCTTCAACTAGCACCGTTAAAGCAGGTAAAATCACTGAACACCAATCCAATACTGATTTATCAATTTCTACCTCCAGACTATAAATAGATTCAACAGTGAATCTGTTCCACAGGGTGACAGGGAAAACTGTTGAAACATAAAAATGGCTACGTAACTTTTAATTAAATATAATTACTTTACATTTATATGTGTCTAAATCACTAACATGGACTGTAACTGAGTATTTGAATATAGAATATAGTATGTTGACGCTCAGCAGCAGTGCTGGCAGTCTTGGCTATAAACACTGGATCTTATATCAGAAAGTGTGAATGTTCTTAATTGAAACTAAAATATGCTTTACTGGTTGGATTATTGCATGTACTCTATTGTGTTCATTTCATTCATTTCCTCCAGTTCACTCGTGTTGGTATTTGTATAGAATTTGAATCTTTTGGATTGTGACCAGAGCGTGTCTCCACATTACCAGCTGTGTAGTTGGACTGAGAGATTAGCTTGTTTGTGTGAATTTCGGTAGTGACATGGTGGTAGTGGTGCATCCCTTAGTGGATATGTTGTTTTGGAATGAATCTCTTCAAATGGTGGTGAATGTAATATATTTGGGCAGCAGATGGAATGCATGAATGTGTGACACAATGCTTGGTGAATAGCGCATGATGCTAAAAGCTCACATTGCAGTGCTTCCTACACAGACATTTTTGGCAGTCCACCAAAATATCAGACAGGCTCTACCGCAAACAGATTCCCTAAAATGATGCAGTAACACATATTTTGCGTATTTGTTGCATACGTACTAGAGTTAGACTGATATGGGATTTTGAAGGCTGATACCAATATTTCTGAATTGAAGCCGCCTGATATTTTGTGCCATTATCTTTAATTTTGACAGTTTTCATGTAAAAAAAATCCTCCCAAAATTTACAAGGATTCAGTGTTTCCACCAGAATTTTTTTTCTTGCGAGGGTTTAAAAGTCTCTGAAACAACATTTAGACCACCATGGGACACTCAACCTCGCACTGAAAGCCATCCTAATGAAATTCTTTAAGGTGGTATAGCAGCTCCTTAAGGCAGGGTGAAGCAGGTACGATCTGAAAATCATATGGAGCCTTCCTATCATAGAGTGCTGATCCAGGGTGAGTGACGCAGCTCCCTTGAGCCTGGCATTCATTACCAGCTGAAATACAGATGCTCCAATACCACAGTTTTTCTCTACAATACTTTATTCGACCAGAATACTCACAATACCACGCCAGAGAATACTGAAAAATACTTCTACTAATTTTTAGTATAACGCAAAGATGCAGACACTATTTTAGGGCAAGTGCAGACAGCAAATGTACTGTTTATTAGCAGTGTGCCGAGACAAGCTGCCAAGCTGTCTGCATGGTTTGTATCTGTGAAGTGAGGCTACAAAGTGAAATGTTGCTCATACCGGTTGAGATGTCCCATGCAGTTACAGGGAAAAAACCCAAGCCGTAGGATAGCACAGTAACACAAAAATATGTTGCAGAACTGATCGGTTTCTTAGCTGTTTCTTGAGGGATGATGGAGCAAAATGCAAGTTATCAGGATTGTACATTCTGACTTTATGTCAAGCCTTTATACACATTACGTACATACTAACTTCAATTTTGTTATTGATATTTATTATTCTTTTCCTTAAATCTGTTCTTGTATATACTATATAAGACCTGGCCTGAATTTGTTTTTGGTGATTTGTCTAGTTCAGTGGAGCCAATCAGATCACCCTAAAAGTGCGACCCCATGCCCCATCCTCCAGGCACCCCAAAGTTAAAACTCACTTTAAAGGGTTTGAATTCATCACTGTTCTACTGCTTGTACTGTAAGCACACGCACACGGTCTTCTATGCCCAAATTAAAAAGACAACAAAGCTGTTTGCAAACTGCTGCTTCCTAAATTCATCTCTATCTAATATATTATGTCAGATTGACGTCATAAGAGCGCAAGAGAGTTCCAGGCAAACACATGCCATCATCAGCTGAGCCAGAGAAGACTCATGTCTCCATATTAATGTCCTGTTCTATCTGTTAGTGTAGTCATTACAAGGGTTTGCTGATACTGATATTATGCCACTGTAATGCCAATATTCCAGAGCCGATATTTATATTTATAAAAATATATTTATTTATATATTTATTTATATTCCAAGTATCCAATGTTTGTTTTATTCTTGTCAGGGTAGGAAAGCCTCTGAATTAGAATTCACACCATGGGACACTATGATACGATATTAATAATACCACATATAAGACTGATCAAAATGCATTGGAGTAAAAACGACCTCCCGCCGACAAAGTGTAGCTTTGATAAAATTCTGCAACAAATATGTAATCAAACAAACGGTGTCATATCCATTATATTGAAGGCTGATGACTAGATTTTTAATAATAGGCCAATATTGGTAAACCAATATACCGATATATCAGTCTAACCCTAGTAATTACACAACCTTTTTCCATGAAACTCAGCGCTTAAAAGGACCATATCAGGTTTCACGTCAAGCGGAAAACAGCAATGTTGGAGTCAGGAGGTTTTAGCAGGACAGCAACAATTGGATCATAGTTGTCTTCCTGGTTAGGACGAAAGCTGCCGAACAATTAGCCAAGGAGCACTGCCTCGGAGGGGAGTAGGAGATCATTATTTAGCTGCAGTATATCATTTCATGTCCAGCCAAGCATTTCCGGCAGCTCCCATATTTCCTGCTCTGGATGTGCACTGAATTAATAATCATGTCGTCTTGAACGCAATTATGTTGGTTAATTATGCAAGTGTCAGAGCTAGTAGAAAGGACAACTGGGGATTTTTCCCGGGAGATTACTATGTGTGTGAAGACACTGTTTTGATATGTGTGTGTGTGTGTGTGTGACTAGCCAGCTATGGCACCAAGCTAATATGGCTTGATGTGACTAATGAGGACTACAAGGATTTGAACGTGACTCTGAAAAGGTGAGGTTGTACGGTTTATGTGTGTGCCTGTGCTCGTACGAGTGTGCGCGCGTTTGAACGAGTGTGTGTGCATTTGGTGCAGGGTTTTAGCCACGTAGAGGGAGTTGTGTGGTGATACTGTTTAGGATAACTGGGAGTGAAAATGACTAAAATGATGACTACTAACGCTAGCTTTTACCAGATATGTTGGCTAGTGCGTTTACAATGAGACAGTGATGTTAACCAAGGATGTCCAATCCATAGTATTGGCAAGACGTCATATTGCTGACATTAATAACAGTCAGGTGACAGTATAGCAGCTAGAGACTGCATTGTTAACAAACCTAAACTATTATCGAAATGTGTTTTTTTGGCGGCGTCCTCATTTTGCCCTCGATGTGAGTTGATGCTTTGCCACTGCACAAGGAAATTATTGTGGGGGGAAATGCAATTATACTAAATGACAAGTAGATTCATGTATAGCCTGACAACTTCCTGGTTATAATCAATTGACCCTTGTGGTTTGAGATGACAAATAAGTTTAATCTGTAATGTTTTTTAAAAGCTGTAATGTTTTTTAAAATTGGAAATTGTTCCAGAAATTTATTTCCCCTAAAATATGTGCTTCCCGCAGCGGTGTCTTCGCTTTGATTTCACCCCCGGGGAAGAAATTAACAACGTATTTTCCATTTTTGTGGATTGTTTTCCTAGAGCTGGCTTTCCAAACGTCTTCATTCATGCATACCTTTGTGGAATCCACTAAAAATGTTTAGAATTAATTCAGATATATGGAAGAATACATGTGGAATCAACCAAACTGCACCATATCAGAGGTGGACACTGACTGGACCGTACCCCATTTTTAGTCAAAGGACAATGTTGAGCCTATATATCATCATTCTATGGATCTCTGTTTCAGGATGGACAGTCTACTTACATGTTCTACCTCTCTCTCTCTCTCTCTCTCTCTCTCTCAGACAGATCAGAGTTCAGGTTGTGTCGTGGTAGAGAGGAGAGCTTTGCTCCCACTCAGCACCAATAACATCGGACAGCCAATGAACCGAGAGCTGAACTGATGCTTCTGTAATTCACTTAAAAACGAGAGAGAGAGGGGGAGAGAAAGTAACTGATGGAATTCAGTTCTATTACTGTGCAAGGAAAAGGATGCCCGGTGCATTTTAACATGCCTTGATCTTACTTGCTTCCTTTGCAGGCTTACTGCTCCAAATGCTGCAATGCAAACCATGTGATCATCTGTAGATGCACATGAAAACTGTTGTTGTTGCTTTGTTTCGCAGTTGATATTCCTTTGAGGCTCTGATGTCCTGTCTGTACATTGTTCAGTGTCTCTGTCTGTCAATTTGTCTGTTTTTTTGTTTGTCTGTCTTGTCAAAGATGAAGTATGAAGGCCCTCAATGATGATGAAGTTGACATGTTTTTTTACTGTGATGCAAATGCACAGACACACATACACGCTAGGGTTGGGCGATAGTGTACATCCTCCTGTCAACCAGTTATCATTGCATACAAAGCCGTTCCCCGATGTATTCGCTCACGCCAGCTGCGTTCACACAGAGCATGGTGTCTGCGTGATGATTTAAATTGAAACGTAAACATGATGATTGGAATTGAAACGTAGCTTTAAGTGTGCGAGGACATCTTTACATTTAAAATTATAGTGTAACAGCTGAACCATTATGATTTTCTAAAGAAGCAGTAGCACAAGACACTCAAATGGGATAAAATCAGCACACCCTGATTAGCTCTGGGAAATGTTGGCTGCGTTTAGGCTCTAATGCTGTTTTCCAGAGATGTTGGAAAGTAGGAAAGTAGACTTCCTATGAGGAAAAATGTAATGGAACGGCCCATAAAGTTGGAATTCCAAGTAGGAAGCTTGAGCAAGATTTCTCAGCTTTAAATAACCTCAAATCCATCAAAACACCTGTGTGCTAAATGGTTAAACATATAAATTTGAAATGTAAAGTTGCACTTACAGTTGCTAACATCTTGTGCTCACTATCTAGCTAACATCACCAAATACTACAATAACCATAACACTAGCTGTTGTATGGGAAACAGAATTTTACATCGGGAAAATCTTGCAGGCTTCCATGGTTTTCCCAAGCTGGACCACAGGGACGTACAGCGGTTGGAATTACAACCGACCAGCTTTTTTTTTTGTCCCTGTGTTTGCTTCCTCCACTTGAGTGTCTTGCAGTAGGCTACATTTTCAGTGACTGAAGATCAAGGTCATTTAAATCGCCAAAAGTGGCGAGGGAATCCCCAACGGCAATAGATTCATCGCTGATTCCTGGTGTATTCATCCAATCGCCCAACCCTAGTACACACTTTCTCACACATCAACACCGTACTTGACTTTCACCAGCCACGTCCTCTGCCACCGTGCTTTTTCTGTGGTTTGTAATATGCCGCCCTTCTCCTCCCCCTCCCCCCAGGTTTTGGTCTGCTTTGGGTTGACTGGTCATTATGCTGATGCAGCTCTGTAGTATCAAGGTCAGTGCCCTGCCATCCCCCAAACCCTATTACCCTCTCCCTCTGCTCGCTTACCACCATCCAGCACCCATCTCTGGGGTTTGATCAATATGGGTTTTTGAAGGCCGAAATGGATCATTTTGGATTGAAGCCGATTGCTGATATTTTGTGCCAATATTCAATATCTTTTAATTGGACTATTTTCATGACAAAATATTGAAAGTATTCAGTGTTTCCCCTAGAATGTTTTTCAAGGTGAAAAAGTCCCTGAAAGTAGCATTCAGAACATGGGACACTAAAACTCCATTCAAGAATCATTACAATCAATTCAGGACGTCCCATAGACAATCCTTCTAGTATTGATCAGTAAATCGGCAAACCAATATATGGGTCTAACCCTCGGCCAAATCCATATTGTTGCTGGCTGTGTGGAAGCAACCCATGGTTGTCTGTCCCACTTTGTTTTATTTGTGCTTTTACTGTTTATTTTTTGTCCGTGTTTTTTAATGTTTGCTGCTGCAAATTTTCAGATTTGCCTGTCAGATTGTCGGGTATGATTGGTTTGTGCTAAATTGACTTCTGCCTAGAAGAAGAAAAAACAAAAGCAGGAAGCAGAGACAGTGAATCGGCAGGAGATGTGTGCATCTTTGTTTATTTGGGTGATAGCGCTGAATAATTGTTGACTTTTTGGCGATAGACACTGGTCCAGATTAAGATTGCATTGCAAGGGCAATTTCATTTTTTTAGCGCTACAGTTGCTTGAACTAAGCGCACAGAATTTGTGTGTTATTCACTAAAGAATTTATACAAGCCCTCACAAAGAGCTCTGTGCCAGCACAAACCCCATCATCACAAATTGCAAGCACAAATGATGGGCTTCAGATGCCAAGACTAATCCACCAAGGCCCTGAAGCCCCTTTATAATTGGAGCGTTCTCTGATCTGATCTGAATTTGGATGGAAAACCATCTACCTTTCTTGTCTGACTTGATGATGCCTGCTTCTTGTAGAAAATAACGGCAGCCATTCTGAATGATCAAATTCTTTGAGTAAAGTCTTTACGCCACCTTTCAAAGGTTATTACATGCGCTACAATTAGTTGGTGTTGTGAAATGGTAGTGAACTGGGTGCAATCTTGATTTGCATGGCCACACCTACAATCACATGGTCAAATGAAAGAGACTTACAGTACATATGATTTACATCTGCATGATCATGAAAAGAGGCTTCATTTTTTGACCAGTGCTATTAGGCATGCTTTGCAATAATTGCGCACAGTTAGTGAAGAGCATGCCTTTCTGATTTGGTCATTTGGGTGATGCTCATGCTCATCCCTGTGAAAATCTGGGCCACAATTTCTGAGCTTCAACACCCAATGAGACTGAAAAACAAACAAGACAATGTACACTTGTAATGTGTAGAAATTTGCGACGGCATTCTCCACAAGACATGTTTACTTGGAATTCTTGGAAGCTGCTCCACTGATGATGAATGGGAGTCTTGAACTTTTGCACTTAGTGTTTGGCTATTAGCACTGCTTTATTTGATAGCAGTGCTAATAGTTCCAATCTAGAGAATTTGCCCAGCTACCCAGAAAATGACTTTACTGACACTGTGACAGTGCCCAAAGTCAGTCTGTCATTCATGGTCAATGGAGCGGCTCTGAAAAGTGACTCTGGATGACATTACAGAGTAGAGTAGTGGACCTCCCTGATTTTTGGATGGCAGCCACTTTGCCCAGAGTAACTCGCCCCCTTTCCAAGGGTGTGAGAGTTTCTCATAACCCATATTATCTGCTGCTTCAGATTTCTATGACACCCCCATCCACCATCCACATACAATACAGACAAGATGCTACCTGAATTATTGCCTTTCCATTAAGTTGTCCATCACCCATTTTCTTCTCTCACATTATTATTTTTGGTCATGGCAGGCGTCTCCTCCATGTCAGGCTTGCGTCTCCTCCTAACTATGCGACTGCTGTTTTCAGATGTGGGGCATTTTGGGGCGCTACCCTGGGTGCTCCAAGTTGAACATGTTTCAAATATCCAACCGTGCTGCATATTACAATGTGAAAATAGGCCTTGAAATGGGCACTCGGCCGTCTTTTCCCTAGGAGGATGTCACGTATGCACATCCTCCATTTTGGATGGACTCCTCATCCTCTTCCTCAAAGGCAAGCGGAGCGATCGCTAACTTTCTCCTGTCCATTTTTATTTGCAACAACGTTGTCCCCTTTTTACTCCAGGTTAACTAGCTAAGGCCAATTAGATAGCTTGCAGGGTTAGCTTAGCAACGAGAATGATGTAACGCTCTTGTGCTCTCTGATATTAGCAGCACTCACAGCTGTGCTTTGCTTTTGAGAAAAGAGCCTTCGATCTGATCACAGCCTAATGCATTAATCTGGCTCAACCAGTGCATTTGGAGTCAAAGAATACTTACTGTTCCTTGACTGCATTCTCTCTAGCATTTCAATTTACCAACACAGTTTCTGCACCAGAGAGACAATTGCTGAAGTTTAGTTTTCTTGTCTGATCTAGGATTTTTCTGGATCCAACCTCAGATTTGATGATCATGCCACCAAATCAGAGTCATTTTGGTTGCGAGGTTGATATTTCAGATATCTCAGTTTCTTACCATTCAGCTATATTGTATTTTTCTGCATTTTGCATTGTCCTGCTCACCTCCTCATCTTCACTGTGATGCTGTCCCAGGGTAATTCCTTGTTTTTGCTTTGGCTTACATGAGAATCAAATGTTAATTCTATTACTGTGTGGATTTTTGCTTTACCGTTACTGTAAAGCCAGCCAGGAAATGGTGGGAGTTGGATAGGATTTCAACTGATGCCATTGCATCATTCTGATTCCTACCCCATGCACCTGATCCATTATTTCATTGGAATTCAATATTCTATGTTGTGTCATCTGGAACAAGGATGTGGGAAGGGTTGTAGTAGGATAGAAATACCACTTTGTAAGTAGACCCCCAGCAAACATTGAATACATCTTAACACGACGTAATGCACCGGTGTTAAAAACCCGTTTAGTGCCAAAATGTAAAAGACGACTTCCGTAGTCCGGTCCACCTACCTGAAATCGGGACATAAATATCTTTCTGATATCAGTACAGAGCAGTTTTCATTCATTCATTCATTCATTTTTACCATGCCATACTATCATATTTGGAAAATGCTTGGATGACTTATAGTGCTTTTATGTGCAATGACCTAAATGATGTTTCTATGTCAATTGTGTGTATTTGGGTGTTTGTGCATGCAAAGATTTGTGTGTGCATGTGTGCATGCATCTATGCGTGTGCAGTCTCTGGTTGCGCGTCTGTGTTGATGCTTTCATGCCCGAATACACATCAGTGTGTTCGCACAGCATGTTTGTGTGTGACTGTGTGATTGTCCAAATGATTTCTCTGCCAGTTGGTGCGAATGGTCCTCCCCTTTCTAACATGATGGTTATAGTGATCTATATCAACAGCATGCAAAATGCCTGCCATGCTCTTGGCTAGGATCTAACATCTGATATGGTAGTCTGGGAGACCCTAATGACCATTTTTGTCATTCAGATGCTCTGTTATGTACTTGCAAACAGCATTAAGAAAAGAAACCAATACGGTTAAATATGATACAGCTGCTGGGTAGAAAACTTACCGGGTGCATTAAAGATTGCAGCATCTTTGCTTAATCTTATTCATTTTCCGTAGCTATTCCAGCATTAAATATCAACAGCCATAAGGGATGCATTAATACAGATATGGTGCTCAGATATCAGGCTGATACTGAGCTAAAAAAAAAAAAAGTATACATACACTGGAGAAAATCCCCAGAACTAAAATCTGCTTCCAGAGCCATTTGTAATATGTGAAAAACTAAAGTAAATATTGACACGATTTTTTTTGCACCTTAGCTTAAATGAAAAAAAAAAAAATCATATTTTAACTGGCCAAATGTAGATGACGTTATATCACATCAAGATATTTTCAACACAGCTGCAATGGGGTTTGATAGCAGAACATTCTTCAGCTATCTCAAACATGAACGGCAAATGTCAGGTTTTGGTGCCGGGGCTTCTTTCTAGACCCACCATTTTGCTACACAAACAATCATACAAGGAGGAATCTGTTGTAGAGGAGGCAGAGATATCAATTTATCCATCCACAGCAGCTTCAATAGACCAGAATGCAATGCAGCTACAAGACATGTTGCATTTTCAGTCTCCTGCAGAGCTTCCTGATAAAATTTGTAATTCATTGTTCCTGCACCGATTGCCAGCCATCCAGGTGCTGAGGCAGCAAAGCAGCCCCAACCATGATGCCATGTTCCCACTGGATGCGAAAGCGCCACGAAGCGTTGCAATCACACGAGCAGGAGCTTGGTTGTTCACACCAGACGCAAATTTCTCTGCGCCGGTCACCAAACGATTCTCATCTCCGCTGGTTTTCAATGTAGGGGTTTGCTCTCTCTCTCTCTCTCTCTCATCATCAATCAGGGTGTTTTATTTTGAAATTTGTTATATTTTGAAAATTGACCAGATGCTCTATGCCGTTCCTATGTCTGACTTCCTGCCCAGCTTGACACAATCGCTCGCGATTTGCGAAAAAATAGACCAGACGCCAAAACGATTGCTGCGGCCAGTGTGAACGGTCACATTGGTTAACATGGCGCCGAAAGGAAACTGGTGGCGATTCGGGGCCATTCGCAGCGCTTCCGGTGGGAACCCGGTGTGATGCTCCCTCCACTATGCTTCACGGTTGGGATGAGGTTTTGCTGTTGGTCTCCTCTAACCCACACCTGAATGTCATCTCATTGATTGGATCACCTGACTTCAATTACCCCCTTTCATAGAAGTCATTGACTGTCAAAGTCAAGCTGTAAAAGTACATTTTTGTGTGTTACTTGTTACAGCACATTGTGTTTTGTATCTATTGTTATGACTCAGAAGGTCAGACCATATTTTAAGAGCCATTTATGCAGGAATGCAGGTAACTCAAAAGGGTTCACAAACTTTCTCTCGCAACTGTACATATCAAGAGGACTGACAGAAGTGCTACACGCATATTGAGAAAGGTACACTAGCAGTCACTTGGGCATGCGAAAGACTAACTTCTTACTACAGGGTCTGCACTTCACACTAACAGACCACAAGCCTCTGGTTCCACTGAGGACTAGAGGCTTGGATGATCTACCACCCAGAGTTGTGAGATTCCACCCGAGACTCCTCAGTTACGACTATGACATTGTCAATGTCTCAGGTAAAAATCTCATTACAGCGGACGTATATCAAGAGCTCCACTGAGTAACACACCATCCGCCAATAATCTACAAGTGGAAAAAGACATCCAGGTGTTCGTTTATGCTATTGGGTCTTCACTCCCAGCTACAGACAAAAGGTTTGAGGAGATCGAGAAGGCTTAACAAACAAATGAAATATTCAAAACGGCGACACACTACTGCCTTACAGAGTGGCCTGAGAAACAGACCGGGTGTTGCACTGTACTGGCAGGTCAGGGACAGAGCTATCTAGCAGGACACCTTCTCATAAAAGGTGAAACTTGTCATACCCCAGACAGAGATACTAAATAAACTCCATGAAGGGCATCAACGGATTTCCAAATGCTGAGCTAGGCCCCCAGGAATCAATATGGTGGCCGGGCATCTCTGCCCAGAGACAGTGGAGAGATGTGAAATCTGACAGAAACCAGAACTCAGCCTCTGAGTGTTTCTGAGCGGCCGTGGCAAATGGTTGGGATGGATCTGTTTGAATGGTCAAGACTTACCTGCTGATCGTGGACTACCTTTGAGATACACCGAGGTAGCAGAGCTCACAGTTACGTTAGCCAAGGCTGCCGTTTGAGCTGTGAAGGAGGTATTGGCTCGTCATGGATATCCTGAGACCGGACCACAATGGACCACGGTTCTCGTCGTAGATGTTCAGAGCATTTGCACAAGAGAGCAACTTCGCACACATCACACGCAGTCCTTGTTACCCCCAAGTAAATGGCGAGGCCTGTTGCACCTGGCTCTGTTCTGGAAAATACGGTCTTAGTCTTAGAGTCTTAGTTTGTAGTGGAAAGTATTTTATTTAGGAACGTGGTGTCTGAGATATTGAGTGCGAGGGATGAAAGAATGAATGACTGGATTGAGAGACTGATTAAAAAATGTAACAGTGTATATGAAAGGGAATTTACCAGCAGTGCTTCGTAAAGAGAATTGATACACACCACATATTAAAGGGAATTGCTTAACAGTGTAGACTAAGCTCCAATGTTACACAGTGCATGTCAAACAGAATTGAAAAACACTACATATGAAAGGGTATTAAGTAATCTATGTCCTCTATAGGAACAGTGGGAATTCCAACAACATGGACAGAAGTTGTTTACTAAA
>CABFOQ010032278.1:0-13959 GCA_900660455.1 Gephyroberyx darwinii
TGCTTGGAAAAGATGGGGTTGAGAAGCCGGCGTCGTCGACGACCTGTCCCATGCCATCGCTGCACGCTGCAGTTAGTTAGTATTGAGTGTTAAAATCTTGTTTTCCTGAAGTGAAAATTTCGACACTTGGCTTTTTATTAAGATATTTTCATGAAAACAAGATTTAACTCTCAAAACTAGACTAAATGGATATTTTTTTGCAGTGCATCTAGTCTGTAACTTGCTTGAGATTTGAGACGCTGTTTGTCATTGGGATAAAATTGAAAGAAAAGATGTTTTTTTTTGTTCATAGCATTTTTTCCTTGCTATGTACTACAAAACACCATCTTTTCTTTTCCCATTTTTCTCCATTGGATTAATGAGACCACAGTACGCCGTCAGTTGTCCTTAAAGTTGACAGTCCACTGTTGCTGAACTGTTGTAGTGGTGTTTTATATTTGTATTGTTCTAATACACTGAGCAGGTATGTCAGGAGCTGACCACAATATAACATTTTAATATTAGGAAAGTGCATCCAAATAGATATGTTCATATTCACAATAACTGAACCAACAACCGCTTTGGGTCTCTTATACAAGCTTTGATTTATTCTCCATCAAAAGCCATTTGAAAATCACATCTGTGTGACAAAGAGTTCAAGATCGGATTTCCTTTTCCTCTGTACCTGCAGCCAAACGTCCACTACACAAGAAGGAGGAGCCACGCAGGGTTCAGCATTCATACATTTCCCCCTTACAGTTTAAACTGTTTAAATCTGACCTTGTGCTCAAAACGCAAAAAATAAAAGTCTTTCTTCTCAAATCAAAAGATACAAATATAACAGTCCATATCAGTTTCACTTAACAAAAGAAATGACTCAATTAGCTTCTTCGTGGTTTCCGTTGACGTAGAGATAACGACAGCGGTCTGGAGGAGGAGACTGGAGGGAGGTGTACATAAGGCCTCCATGACGTGCCTTATTTAAGGGAAGACTTGAGTAAAGTGTCAACGCCAACCGTAACACAGACATTAAAGATTTTAAAGGGAATTATTCAATACTCTGGCAACTGCCACAGTACTGTGACATGGCCAGTCCCGAATAGTAGCACATAAAAATAAGGTTGGATTTAGTGACAAACAAAAGAGGCTTTTCTTCTCCAAATCAAATCAGAACTCGGATAGCGTAGTTCATCCTCCTCCTCCTCCTCCTCTTCTTCCTTCCTCTCATCTGCCGACCTTGCCCAGCCTGTGGTCCGTCTTGGGGTCTGCTATGATGGCCTGAACGGCTACGATGGCCTCGTTGATCCTGGTCTGGAGCTCCCTCAGCTCCTCGATGTGCAGCAGGCGTAAGATCTGGGCCGCCTCGTTCAGAGTCGCATCTGAGGGAAGAGAAAGAGTCACTTCAGAGAGAGTTCACAAACTCAATCACATTTATTTATGTTACTTTTTATATTATGATGACAGAAAAAAGCAGCACTCACCTCCAGTGTCGAAACCCAACATGTGCTTGTCCAAGGCTACTGGGAGACCCTGGAAAGAGGAGAGAAAGATTCATCTAACTGAGACTGTATAGGCTATGGCATGGAGGTCCACTGGAGGATTAGCTGTGCACAAATAGTGTCTAAATATAAAACAACCAGGCCAGAAGAAGAGAGATACCTGAAAATACTGTCGTGGTGGGGCTGTAGATCCATTCAGTAACGTTCTCAGTAAAAGTGAACAGTGTGATCAGGTAGATTTGTCTCCAGATGTAGGTTACTGTGACTCAGTAAACTGTCTTGTCTTCAGCCCTAGTCTCTACAAAAAAAGCTAGCTAACTAACCTGAACAACCTGTTGTATTTTGGCTTTGTTAGCTAGCTAACTAGCCAGCAGGCTAATTTAGCAAATCAACTGATGTTAATATTAACATCCAACTACTAGCCACTGCTAACGCTAGCTTCTACTAGATATGTTAGCTAGTGTGCTAACCAGATGTGTTAACAAGACAGTGATGGTTAAAAAATCAGTGCTCACAGCCACTGTTGCCGGAGAGCTGAGGACCTCCAAAATGGCCACCAGATGGTGTGTTAGATCAGTGGTCTTCCACCCTGGTCCTCGGGCCCACAGCCCTGCTGGTTTTCTCTCCTACCAGGTAGTTAATTGGGTTCACCTGGTGTTCATCAGCCCCTGATGAGACGGCTGGACTGAAGACCAGCAGGGCTGTGGGCGCTGAGGACCGGGGTTAAGAACCACTGTTAGATCACCGGAAAGTCCTCTGAGGTACCATCAAAAGACACCATCATCATTTAAAGCAAAAAGAACAATATAAATTGTCTTTTTTTGTGTATGTGGACGTCACTGTAGACATGTGATATTACAGTTCATCAATATCTCCCCCAGCAGAAGCTCAGTTTACCTCTTTAGTCTGGCTGGCTTTAGAGATGGCCTCTGGAGAAAGTCTCTCCTGGATCAGAATACGGATGGCCTGGCAGGTGAGACACAAACACAACAATCAACTTTATATATAAAATGTTTTTTCTAAAAGAGCTTAAATGATTTAATGCCAGAGAGACAGAATAGTAAAATACAGCCTTTAAATACTGGAAACAGAAAAGGATCAACACTTTTAACAAGCATCTTATGTGGGCACACGCTGTCGACCCTAACACACATCTGCACACACACACACCTTGAGCATAACTAGGTAGTCGTCATGTCGTTGTATCTTGAGGATGTTGGCCAGAGCTGTGACTCCTGCCTTGAAATCTGGTGAATTACCTGGAAAAACACAAAACGCATGCAACCTGTTAAATAAATCCTGCATCAAACAAGCACAGAAACATTTTTTTGCAATATTGAGGATGTTGTCAAATGTGGCTATTTCCATCCTACTCTGCTAATTCAATACATTTGCAAAACAATACTTGGATGGAAACTCCACTAGAGAGAGAAGAGTAGACAGAGGAGGAAATGAAGGGTGGAATAGAAGAGGCGCAACTCCTCACATGAAGTTCATGAGCGACAGAGATAGAGAAAGGAGAACAGATGAGGAGACGATGGGTGGAAGGAGGAGAGGGATGGAGGAGCAGCGTTACTACTCACTGTCCAGGTTGACGAGAGGGTCGGCTGGTTGGTCACTGTTGGTGGAGGCCGACAGCGGCTGGCAGTTCTTATACTTGTCCACTGGAGGGAGACACGTAAAAACACACACCCCAAAATAAAACCACAGAAAAATAGAACCAGTTTGGTCGTACAGTCGGGCGTACAGGTGATCTTGAAGTGTCTGAGGGTTCAGCTTTATTATCTTCCCTCCAGATCCAGTCAGGATCAAGGTTTGATTTTCTTATATGTGGTCTTGAAACCCACAAACAAAAGGAACCCCACTTCCAGAACAACTCGAATGAGTGAATGGAGACGGGTGAGTGGGCCGACACCAGGAAACATCATTTCTTTTACAATGTCTACATCTACTGGTCATACTCGGCATTACACCTACGCTGTCAAACCAGTTATCACACACACACACACACACTTTGAATAATGGTCTTGGTAACAGCTCTAAATCAATTGGTTTCCCACTATCTTGGGTAAATTAAAGAACAATCACTTTCTGGGCGTCATCTGTACATGCCATTTGCTTTTCTATAACGAAACTGGAAAATGCTCAATTGATTTTCCGTGTGAAAAAAAAAAAAATCATCCTATTAGGATGCCACACCGCCGGCGTCCCAAGTCAACCCTGCAATTATCTCACCAAACACACAGGCAGACCCCTCTTACCGTTATCTCCGTATTCGTATCGCACAGCCAGTCCCAGTAACCAGTCTACAGCCTCTTGCCTCTCCGGAGCGCTGAATGGACAGTTCAGATCCTGTAGATACTGCACACAGGAATAAGGAAGCTCAAACAAGACTTCTGTGCGTGAAACAGTGCAGACGTTTACGTGATAGTGTGACTTCTCCGGAAGCAGGAGAAGACAGCGATACAACGGGAGGGAACCGACCTAGCCGCTCATCCTCTGTGCCGGCACGATCTCCAGCCGGCAAGACAGACTGTAGTCCCAAATACTACTTATGGGAAAGATGGTAGGCGCAAGTTTCATACTAAAAAATACCGTTCAGTACACAACTACTGGCGGGATATTTTGTTTGTGGTTGACCTTGCAATTTTGGATTGCCATAAAACGTGAACTTAAATGTATCACTCACTAAGTGGCTGTGTGTTAACTGTGAAAAGGCTGATCAGGAGCAACATAGGTCTACAGAAAACAGTCATGGTGTCTTGACCGCTTCAAATTGTTGCTTTTACCAGTCAAATCGTCCTGACAGTAATTCCCAGGGTTTCATAAGCACCAAGTGTTGTAGAAGCAGCCTTAGGGTTGGCATACAGGCATACATTTAGACAGTGCAGCTGCACTGGGGCCCAATGCTGTCGTCCACTGACCAATCAATGTCAAGTCTCTAGTTGATCACGTGACGATAGCCAGTTATGCCGTTCAATTTTAAGCACGAGTGGGTCTCAAAGTGTTAGGAAAGATGTATCGCAGTGCCTACCTGCTGGTAGGCTGCAGGCCAGTCTGAGCTTGGGATGTTTCTGAGGTTGCCTCTGTCTTGTATCTTGTAGTGTCGAATCTTCTGGTCTTCCAGCCACACAATGCAGTTCCTAAACTCTGTCTCATCTGCACACACACATTTGTAGACAGACAAAAAGACAGATATTATAAAATGTTAGATTAATAACTACATAGAACGACTTGAAGTAACAAGATAGAGAGGCAGGCAGGGAGAAACAGCCGCCCCCCCTCACACACAGACACAATTAAGTCAGGAGTTAAACACAAGAACAGAGACAAAACTCACGTGTGCTGATTCCACACATTTCACAGAAGCAGTTTCATGATCTCTCAATCAACGATCTGTGTCCTTGCACTTTACAATTAAATTAAGTTGAATGCAAAAAGTTCTCAAATTAATATTTTACAATTTATTTATTATTTCTTGTGACCACATCTATAATTTTACAAAAAAAAATTCCTGTAACTACAGATATAAATTTACAGATGTGGATTTTTTTCCCTTTCAGAGTGTTGAGAGTATTTACCTTCCTATATGACTGACCCGTGTTTACGTCATTACATTACATTCATTTAGCTTTTATCGAAAGCGATTTACAAAGGTGATAGTTGACACTATGTGGGGATTGAACCCGCTGGGAAATGTGACATTATGAAATGAAAAGTGTCATGCGGAAAAGAACAGTCACTGGGAAATGTCCAATTAGGAAAAGTATCATTATGAAATAAAACAAAGTGCCACTTGTCATTATGAAATAAAAATTAAATTAAATATAGTTCTTATTGTGAAAATTATAATTATGATAATAATTTCAGAATAATGAGTTGAGTATTATTTAGTGATTTCACCATTTATTTATATATATATTCCTGCATTTATTCATACGAGTATTTATTTCATAAATAAATATATTATATTTTATTGTGGCACAATTGGTATTCCATGGCTCATCAACGTAACGTTAGCTAAAAACCATTTACACATGTTGCTAACGTTAGCTAGATAAAATATAACAGCTGCCACTGTGGTAGCATCTTAATTCACTCTATTGATAGGGCAAGTTGTTAATAATTATAGCTTAGTAATGAATAAACCCTGAAAAGCGAGCAGGTCATGGTACTGTTATTTCATCGTGCATGCTAGCAACGAAACAGTTGCCTCGTATGAAGAAACCAATACGCGTAACGCCATTCAAAAATATGGAAGTTTAATGATTCATTGCTTACAAGTAAAGTTATATACCTGGTAGAACACGTCTTAAGACCTTTTACGAATCACTGAGGTCTTGATGTACAATCGGCATGTAGATAATCTACCGAGCAGCACTTTTAAACAAAATATATACTTTTGTTTCACGCTATTCGCTACTGCCCTCCACAGTGTAAATTGGTAGAATAAGAGTTATGGGAGCAAGAGGCAAACTGATAAGTAAAGTTTAAATAGGTTTATAAATAAGTTTGCGTGGTGCGTGGTGTATTGGATGTACGCCGAATTAAAGAGTGGCCTGTATTGGTTAGTAAAACATTTCAACTTATGTTCTAACAGTAATGTACGTTTGCCAGTAAATGATGGAACATTAAACTACTCATTTTTAAGTGGACTTTGACATGGCGCCCCAACCATACAGTGACGGCACGTATCGTACGTACATGCGTGACGTTGCCGCTAAAGTTAGCTCGCTGCTGCCTCATTCAAAAGCTCCCTGATGGGTTTTTCCTTACCTTTGCAATCAAATCCATCGGGGTTGTGATAATCTAGAGCTGTCAGTTTTCTCCGAAACATTTTAACGTGTGTTTTCTGCGCCAAAGAGTGACTTAACTAGCTAACAGTTGGCTAACCTGACTGTTGAGTCTGAAAGCTGTCAGGGTAAAGCAATACGCATGTGCGGATCAAGCAAGACGTATAAAAATAGAACTTCCGGTTATAGCTTTCAAAATCCGTATTGTCGAACACGTGTCAATGTTTTCCAAAATAATCTGTCTAGGAGGAGTCATATGTTTTGTTGACTTAAAATCTATAAAATGTTGTCATTGTATTTTAGTAATATGCTTTTCAATGAAAATATATTTAAAATATAATATACTTACTATCTATCATAATATTGCTTGTTTTGTTGTGCACACCAAATTTGTTCGCAGGTCACCCATGAGCTTTGGCGGCAGCAGAGTCCAGAACTGGGTCTTCAATCCCTCATTACATTGATTTGGCGATTTTTAAACTAAAACAAATCATATTCTAAAGAAATAAACTGAGTTGTCTATTATTCTACTGTGTTTGGTTCATTAGGTTGAACATCCTGAGGAGCTAGACAGCTGGTTGAACAGTGGAGGTGGCAAGATAAATACGATCCAACTAGTCTACTCCCAATCCATTTTTAAGTCCCAGTTTATTAATTACACAAAATGAAAGAGACAAATATACAGTCTGAAAGTGACACTTTATTTAGTAATAATCATTTGATCATCTCATCATCTGATGTTAATGTTCATTAAATTAAACTGGATATGATAGATCTACAAATAAAGTTAGTTACATCTTACATCTATGAGCATCAGGTGACAATCAGCTGGTGTCTCATCTATGATGTTGAAGCAGAGAAACCATCCCAGTTTCCCCTTCTTTCTTTCTTTCTTTCTTTCTTTCTCTCTCTTTCTTTCTTTCTCTCATTTCCAACAAACTTATATAAGAGAGGAGCGCTGAAGAGGAAGAGGAGGAAAGGGACTGTGAGAGGAGTGAGTTTTTTTTTTTGAAGGCCCCCCTAAGAATTATGCATTTTGTGAGATTATTGCAAATAGATGAGCGTGAATTCTAAGTTTACAACAGTAGGGGGCATCATCTCATTTTCAGAGTGCTTCCTCCCCACTATCCAGTAGTCTCCTATGGCAACTAGATGGGTGTCAAGACCCAAACCAAGAATTTAATGGGCATAGCCATTACGTGGGGACTGTATTTGCATTGTTTCTTTGTAAGGAGAGTATTCAT
This sequence comes from Gephyroberyx darwinii, assembly GCA_900660455.1. Classification (NCBI taxonomy): domain Eukaryota; kingdom Metazoa; phylum Chordata; class Actinopteri; order Trachichthyiformes; family Trachichthyidae; genus Gephyroberyx; species Gephyroberyx darwinii. The sequence goes on from CABFOQ010032278.1 coordinate 7,516, forward strand.
TTTAAAAATATTATTACTAATTTGCCACTTTTTAAATCAAGTTTCAAATCAAAACACAGGTCAATTTAACTACAGTGTTTATGAACAGTTACCTAAACTAAAGTCATATTCACCTACCTGTTAGTTCTCAGACTATACGGTCAATTCCTGTATTATAATTATTAATAATTAAAATAATATTATAGGAGCATGCAACTATATAAGTGTGACCTGACTACCCTTTATTCATTTTTTCAGTGGTATTTCTTAAGTCCATTAAAGAAATAACAATTATTGTTTATGATTATTTGTACAGCACTATTCAAACCACACAAAGGGGAAAAGCTTCCCCACCTCCTATGATTTGGGTGCAGGTGTTTTTCTTTTTGGTTCCTTTCTTCATGAGTGCTGGTATCAGCCATTATTACAGTATACAGTATTTTTACACTGTCCATGCTCATATTGGAATATATGAACACGCACCCTGCAGCAGGGGTTCAGAGGGGTTGGGAGGACATTAGTGGGCACACAGGACCTTTTCACTCCCTGGAGAGGAGTTTTTGTTCAGGCTCAATCCCCGGGACTTTCAGCAGGAATAAAAGAAATGATGGCCTCAGCATAGTTTCATGGGCGAGGCCCTGAGGACACACACACACACACACACACACACGCACAAAGGAACACAAGTGCATATGGATATAGAAACACAAACACGCACACACATACACGATACACAGCAATTACCCCTTACCATGCACACACAAATACACACTAGCTATCGATCAGATGGCAAAGGGAGGGCAGATGAAGAGAAAGAGGTAATAGAAGGACGAGAGCAAACCAGCACCCACATAGCATACTTAGTGATTTTTAACTGACAAATCGTGCCAGTTATGGAGCACGATCAGTGTCCAAAATCAACTTTTTGACTCACTGGCAAGAATATTTTTTACTGACCAAAATAATTACTATATGTTTTGTTTGCAGAAGTTTAGACACTACCACTTTGTGCAGAACAGGGTAACATGCAGCCAATCAGGAGCCTGTTTGATGCACAGCCATTGTTTTGATTTGATTTGATTTGATTGGCTCACAGTGAGAGAGTGTACAGTGGCCAGCGGGGACAAAGTTGGCATTCAAATGTTATCGTCTCAATAAGTTACTAGTTTGTGAAGCGGGTGATTGATTTATCCAATTTTACCAGCATTTGGTACTTGGAAAGTGGTAATTTTGAGCTGTGAGCACAATTTTCCCAGTTTGTACTACTGAGTGACTCCTATAAAGGAACTCAAGAGCCGAGGGAACCAAGCTCAGTGAATCACAAAGAAATGTTCTTACAGGTGCTACATGTAGCATATGAACATCAAAAAATATGACATTAATTTTGAGACATTGCTAAATGAGCAAAAACAGGACCTTCGCCAGCTCTTTTATATGTTTACATGCACACTAATAATTTGATGTTAACCCGACTGAGGGAATACTCAAACTAAAACACCAGCACTAACAATACCACTGCTGTGAGATGGAGGCTGCCAATCATCTCCACCATGGTCTCATTTGTTTACGGTAATTACACCAAGGTAGTGATTCATTTTAAATGATATAGTGACGTTCATTGACTTTACAGAAGTGTTCCTGATGTCCTTAATGACTAAATCACTCTACTTGTTACACCCATGTAGTCTTCAGCTTTTTGCTTCTGCTCTAAACCTAATGACTTCTCATTGTCCCACTTAGGGTTACAAGGAAACAAATGTGGGGCCTCCTGCTTGCAGGAAATCTCTCTAACCACTAAGCCGCCCCAAAACAAGAATTATTCTTATATGAAAATTTGTGTTTTTATTAATTTTAAGGCTTGTTAGTCTTGTAGGCCAGTCAAATATCAGAAAAGAATAAATTCCTGGCAAACAATTTAAAATCTAGAATTACACATGATGGGTACAGGATGTCTGCAAGTTGGGGAATCATACAGATAAGCGTAGAGCAATACCATATAATGTTTCTTGTTACACTTGTTTTCAAATTACGATTTTCCATTACATTTTTCAATTTGAGCATAATTGAAATAGATGCAACTCAATTTCTGGTGGCACTAATCTCAGCCCATAGTTTCCTTAGAAGCCAGATGTCCTGCAGAATGAGGTCCATAACTACAAAAAGAAACCAGACGACAACCGAACACCGATATGGTACAAAAAGTTTATTCTGTAACAGTTTTGTAAACATCTGAGGTAAATGAACATTTACATCAACATGTTCTCAACAAAAAGGTTCAGACGCAAGGCACTTCTCTTCATAGTGACAGTGATTTCACAACGGGGGTAGGGTTGGGGCGGGGCTCCAGTTTGAGCGCGTGGGAATCTCGTTCCCCTCGCCTCTTGGAGCGTCGTGAAGATCCCATCAGTCTGATATACAATGTCTGTTTTTCATGGGGGGTGAGGGGGAAAGAGATTTTTGATGCAAGACACATCCATGGAGTAAAACTTTAAAAGTAGCCAAAAGTCCCTCAAGTCATATTTAGGACAGAAAAATCAACAAACAATCACTTTATATTTCTTTTTTTAATTTTGATAGTCATTCAGTTCTTTTTCAGAAGTATACTTAAACAAAAAATATGGGGATATCCCTCCTCCTGGGACACCCCTTGTTATTTAGTTAGTTTTCTATTTGTAGTACCCTCTTAGAACAGTAGTCTGTCTAACTGTGCAAATCTTTACACGCTAAATAGTGTATACTTAGAACAGATTGAAACAACGTGATGAGAAACACTTTTCGTCTCTTCAGCATTAGAAATAGTCAGTGAAATGAGCCCCGTTTCAACAATCTTTTAGAGACAAAGTTTCATATGTCTTTAGTTTAGCCCTTTGTGGTTAACTTCTCTTGTGGTTACTTAAATCAAGATTCTTTGGCACAACTCTCTTAGACAGCAGGCTTCGCTTTGGGAATGATGATCTTTAGTTAAATCATACAAATCACAGCTGATTACTTATTTTTGTAAAAGTAGGTTAAGCATTTCAGCAACCATAGCATGTGCAGAGGACATTTGTAGGCACCTGTATAACAAGACACAAAGCGAGAACAGAAGCATGTAAACGGTTGACACAGTCAGCAAACAGCAAGAGCATATTTACAGTCTCTGGTTCATCCTATCCTTTAGAATACTTCCTCTACCAAAGTAAAATAGCTAGAGTGCTAAAACTGACGTGCCCTTTATTGCTCCTTGCTTCTAGACAATCACATAGGTCACATTCAGTCGATGACATAGCAGCACCAATGGTTGAGTGGTTGATTCATGACAAGTTGGAAATAGCTAACTAGCTACCAATTGTTCATCGGTGGCTAACTTTGCTATGCTAGCACAAGCCTAGACCTGTGTCCTGCTAGTTGTTGCTATTGCGCAATAGTAGCTAGCTAGTAGTTAGCCTCATGTTTTTTGGACCTAGAAGAGTTCTGAGGCCATCGACAAGTTTCAAGTTGCCATAAAGGCTAGTGAGTGGAGCGTCCTCCACACATCAGAGTGATCTATCGTGGTCGATTAAGGCATCGTAAGATTTGGCAGCCGGCTTGAATAAAAACCTCTTGCACAACGCAGTCTCAGTCTTCATTTGGGAGTGTGTTGGCGGTATCACCGACTGCATCACAACAATGTTATGTGTCTGATGGTGACACATTTTACCAGACGTGGACAAAACTATGTTTGAATTTGGTTTCACACACAGTGGACATTAAAATACACACATCCTTTTAGATTTTATAGTTTGTATTATAGTTGCAAGACTGAAATGAAACCCCGCTTTTATTTTACTGTCTCCAAATTAAGGTTAAAAAAAAAAAAAAAAGCTGCTCATTTTTGACAACTTATGAAAAATGGAAAATTGAAATACCTTGATTGCGTAAGAGTGTACATCCTAATACTTAAAGTTAAAAAGTAAAAGTTGCATTGTTACTGTACAGTACAGTATTATGTATCCTTTGACGGGTGTACACACTTATGCAACCAAGATGTTTTTCTTTTCCATTTTTAATACATTATGAGAAATAAATAGCCTCTTTTTTTTACCTTGATTTTGCTGGTTATCTAAATCTGGCTATTTGAGGCTTCAACCCAATAAATACTGAAACACTTGAGGTGCATTTGATTTATCTCTCAACATCTGTCCTGAATACATCACCTGTGACATAAGATGAATTCAGCACTCGTGTTTTTCAAGTATCTAAAATATATCTACTCCTATTTCACCCAGGGTGAAACACAAACATATACTTAACCCAAAACCCCAAACGTGTTGTTTTTTTTCCTGATTGTTAAATGAAACATATGGATATGATTGGATAAATAAAATTAGGAAGTTGTAAAAACTTTTTAAAGGAGCCATTTTTGTTTTTGTCTAGTTTTTTTCTCGGCAGGAATTAATGAAAAGGAACAGGGAAAGAAATGAACATTCCCACGTGTGATATCTGTTAAGAACAAACAGAGAAATGTCACCGCCTTTTCAAATCCTATTGCTTATTATCAATAATCTAACTGTGATAAAAGCTATGTTCTACCGCTAGTCTAGGAAATGAACGAGTCCTAAATCAGATCATTTTCTTTACAGTGAATAAGACACTTCTGTAACACACTGCAAACACAAGCATCAGAAAGAGGGTGCACTGATTTCTTTATGTTACACTCTGGCCAAGCGGAAAAGCCAAAGATTATTATAGTAATAATTTTTCAGCCCTTTATCATTTATCCTTTTTTATTTGTCTAAGATTAAGTTGCGAATCAGGTCGTTTTGATCAGCTTTCTTGGTAGAAACCACGACGAGCTGCAGCTTGGCCAGAAAGTAACAGCTAGGTTTAAATGTAGGTAATTCTGTATAATATCATATACTATCAATATTATTTTTCATTATATATTTACATGTTTTTATATATATAATTTACCCTGATGTAACGGCAGAGATGTTTTTTGTAAACACTGTAACACTGAAGGCTAAGGTACCTAGAGCGCACACACACACGCACACACACTCGCAGCCTGTGAAGCCTCTCAGGGTGGGACTGCTTTAATTCCTCCCTATGGTGATTCCTACTGTCACCCCCTACTGTCTTTTCTCCTCCTCCACTCTAGTGTCAGTGCCTCCCTCTCTTCATTGAGATAGCAGGCTGAGCGAGGGCGACACACCAAGACACACAGACTGACAGACAGACAGACAGACAGGCCTTCTAACAAGAGGAGATGCAGACCTACCTATGCAGCTCAGAGTCCATCACAAGAAAAAATTAAAAAGAAAGAAAGGAACAAAAGTGCAAACCTCTCCTCTGAAGGAAGGGGGGGGGGGAAATAAAAAGGGAAAAATAAAAGAAAATGCAGAACAACATTGCTGTCGCTAAGCTCCCAAACGTATTAGTCAGTCTAATATCTCATCATCACCGTAACCGGTCCTTAATTGTGTGCGTGTGAGCTCTCTCCAACATGAGCCAACCAGAGCAAAGAATAATACCCTGTTAGGTGACTTATTCCACCGCCGTGACCCGGCTAGTAGCTAGCAGGGGCTAGTAGTCGCACATTAGCATTGGTTGCTTTGCTAAATGAGCCTGCTGGCTAGTTAGCTAGCTAACAGTTTGTTCAGGTTAACTGAGCTGACCGCTTCTCAAGCTACAACTCAGAGTGTTTTGGAGTAGAGACTAGGGCTAAAGACAAGACAGTTTACTGAGTCACAGTAACCTACATTTGGAAACAAATCTACCTGATCACACTATTCACTTTTAGTTATAATGTTAGTGACCTAAACCCATACCACGACTACCTAGTTTAGTTATCTATTTTTCTAGCCTGGTTGTTTTATATTTAGCCATTATTTGTGCACAGTCAATTCTCCAGTGAGTTCTCCAAGATGGCGCCATCCGTAGTTTCTAGGAGATTTTTGCCACAAAGCCTTTATGAGTTGGCCTTTTGAAAGCTGGGCAGCTCTCTGTGGTGATGTCAGGGAGGACATATTGTTACAAATATGCAGACAGGGCATCAACATGGTGCCATTAGTGCAACCTGGCCCAACTCTTTCTATCTATGGCTCCTTGCTTCTGTTTCATAGTTCTGCAGCATGCCAACTCCAGGATAACCTCTAATTCATAACATGTTTGGTACCTACACATCTGCCTCGCAACATGACCCGCGGGCATCATCTGATGTGTGCATGCATGTGTGTTTTGTGTGGTTGTGCATGTGTGTGTTAGAGAAATCAGGTGTGTGTGTGTGGGTGTGTGTGTGGATGTTTTAGCTACACAAACAGGTCATCAGGTCGAGCTCGAACGCTGCTGCTCTTGCTGGCCCGACTCAGCCTCCGGACGTCTGTTGCCACGGCGGCAGGAGGCTCGTGCATCTCCGCCTTGGTAACCACGGTGAAGTCGTCGTCTGCAAAAACACTCGGTGCCGTGGCGACGCCGTTAACCTCACCCACTGCCTCCTCTTCCTGT
>CABFOQ010032284.1:0-14363 GCA_900660455.1 Gephyroberyx darwinii
GTATGTGTGTGGATCCAGTGGTGTAGTGGTAAATAAAATGACCTCCAGTCGGTACAACTATGAGCCAAAAATCTATTTTATTCTCATCAATCAATGAATTTATGTTTTTTTATAATAATATAACGTAAATCATTTTGATAATATATATTTACTATGTATTAATGTCATAAAGACTCATGTCAGCTGAAAAAGGAGGGTAAGTTTAGGTGAGTTTATCCACTACATCCATGTGTGCATCTGATTTTCTCCATGTTTGAGTGTGTACAGATTATTGTGAGTATTTGAATACATGTGTCTGTTGCTATGTGTGTGTGTGTGTGTGTGTGTGTGTGTGTGTGTGTGTGTGTGAGAAAGAGGGAGAAAGAGAGAGAGAGACGTGGAAGCCTCAGTGATTAATTTCAGACTTTCTCTCTACCCCGTCCCAACAGCTGTTTATTGTCCACACCGCTTTTTCTCTCCAAGGAGGAAGGACAACCCTTAATATAAACCAGGGACTTTAATAAAGATGGATGCTTGCTTTTACATCCCTCAACGCTGACGATTTTTCTTGTTGATTTCCGAGGGACCCCGAGGGACCGCGCGGGGGCGTGTATTTCAGCACATCTCTCTCGGCATCACCGACCCGATCCAATCTGTTTACACGCTTTAATCATCGCCCCGCTGACGTGACTTGTAAAGTTTGCTAAGGCCGTCGCCGGGCCGCGGTACGGAGAGAGAGGTCCCTTTCATTGGCGAGTGTAATCCCACCCCTGCAGCTCCTGTGTATTTTCAGTCCCTCGTCCTCCACCGGTGGAAGCCAACAGGGATCGAACTCCGGACAATAGATGCATTATTCACTTCAGACTGCATTTGCAACCCGCATTCGATTTGAATCTAAAATGCAATCAGAGTCTGTAAATACTGAACGAACGAGACAATTTCCAAAGGTTAAAGTTGACTTTTCAAATTCCTAACCGAACTGTGTGTGTGTGTGTGTTTTTCTGCAGCGACAGTGAATAGTAAACAGATGTTGCGGGTGTGAAAACGCTCGGCGATGCAAATGCGACATAAAAATGTGCATATTCATAAAACGAACTCTGCTAAATTTCCCGCGAGCCGCTGACCTAATTCTTACGGATCACGGATAACACAATAACTATGCTAAAACAGATGTGGGTTAGCGCTCTGTGTTCGCTAGCCGGCGTTCAGAAGCATTTAAGCTATTTCCCTCTCCCCGGTCCGACCGGCTAAACCTTCCCCCTTCCCTCTGCCCTCTCAGGTTCGAGTGCAGCTCTAAGTAACGCCCGCGCATTAATTCACCTCCCCAAAAACCGCATATCGCCACGGTAACTGCGTGTTTATGTCGGAAGCAATTAGCTTTGGAAATTGTTTGGGGGAGACTTCGGTGACAGAAGCGTGTAATAGAAGCGCGGTGAAGGGTGATTTACGCCGGTCAAGACGACCTCAACCCATACAGGAAGTGAATACTGTTTTGAGGTCAGCGAAGCCACGAGGCACCTACTACACTTACCTTATGGAATCCATGTGAGCGGCTGGTGTGAAGTTTCTGTGTGTGTGTGTGTGTGTGTGTGTGTGTGTGTGAGTGAGGGATTGTAAAGTAAATCATAACACACGCTATAATAGTTTAGCTGACCCTGTGTATATATGTTTGAATCAGCTATGTAGGGAAAGGATGCCTTTTAACACACACACACACACACACACACACACTTCAATGTTGGGAAAGAGTTGAAATGTTTTAATATGTATTTAATGTGTATTAAGGTAACGAATGAGGTTGGAGGGACTTTATTCTCCTCCAAAAATGAAGAAAAACCTTCATTATATCCCTAAAAACAACATGGCAGCTCATGTTGGCTCAGTGGAAAACACCGTAAGAGCTGTGTGTTGAAACAGTCAAGACGTGCACGCGTTATTACGTCTGAACATATCCTTTATGTTCGCTTTTAACCTCATTACAGGCGTATTCCCCACTGTCTGAGACCATTTCAGGGCAGAGCCGGCGTTGTACACACACGTCGTCAACGGTGGTGGTGAGCGGTGACGCTTTCCAGATTCTGACCGCTGCTAACTTCCTCTTTAACACACATGACACACACACACACATAATCACACACACAGACCCGTTTTCTGTCACAATTTTTTTTTACACACATTCTCCAGCCCACACAGGCACACACACACACACACACACACACACACGTCAAACTGTGCCAACGGCAGAGGAAATATGGAGCACATTTTCAAGGCGTTCACTTTGCCTTCAAGGAGAAATCCATTTGAAACGTTCCCGACATCATTGATTTTGAAAGGAGAGCCCGGCCAACAGTTGTGTTTTGTTTATCACTGAGTGATATGATCACTCAAACTATGAATCAACTCACATAGCATGCAGTCCTCCAAGGCCAAAAGAGGGGATAGACATTGGTTAAAAGAGCAGTCTGGCAATGGGGGGGAGGGATACAATTATTGTGTTATTATTGCAGAGGCAAGATAGCTCTAGCCTTTCACTTGGGTAATTGAATCCAAGAGAGAAGCTAATTGGTTTTCAAATGAAGCATTAAGAAACAAAACCAAGGACTCAACGATAACAAAAGAAAGTCCAGTCACTCGGAGTGCAGGGGTGGAGAAGCACAGATTAGAAACGACGAGATTGAAAGAAAATCACCAAATTGGAAAGATATTTTGTAATGAAAAATGCAGCAGTAATCAGACACGCCGCGTAATATCTCCACCGCTGATAAAAGAAATTGAAATTGGGACGTTGATAAAATATTTGAACTATGTTAACGACATATATCAGATCGACTTAGAGTTATTCAGAGTATCCCGAGCATCGATGCGGCGTAGCAGTCGGAGGTCCATCTGTCCCTGCAGTCTTGGGTTTTAGGTTTAGCTGCCATGGTGAACTGCCCTTCACTAATCAAGTATGCCTGTGGATAGCCAGGCTTTTGATGTTGATGCAGGCGTTTACAAGTTCAGCAGCGTGTGTGGGCTGCAGCCACAGCTTGTGTGTGTGTGTGTGTGTGCGTATACACACACACACACACACATCTACAATAGCCAGAGCCTCCAGCCACCAAGGCACCTTCCCACACTAACTGCACAGCACATGTTGTTAGCTACATGACTGTTAGCTCAATCAAGAAGCTGTTGGATTTTTCTTACGCTACGTCAAGTTTCCATGCAGGCGTGACTCGCAAGCGAGCAGCGCCGTGGCAAGTTGCCCTCGTTGCATTTGCCGTGTTGGTCAGTTTACTTTCTGTTTGCGAGTGCGAGCTTCTCTAAATGCCGCGTTCAGTTTTGTGCACCAACATAATGCATATTCACTTGCTGGAGTTTTAACTTTTTCAGTCTCAGCGCCACGTGTAAAGGAGAAACCTGCCCTCAGATACTCTTCCACTGTTAGATATCATCAGTTTGTGATGTTCAGTGCATTCTGGGAGTTATTTTGTGAGTGGTATTTTGGTGAACCCGCTTTCCCTCAACTTGCCTTGTTTATTTCTGCTTCAGTTAGCGACTTCCTACGTTTCCTAGAATGACTTTCAACAAGCCCCAGAGAACGGGCGTGAACTTGCTTCAATCAGAGTTGTGTGCAAATAAATATCTTGAAGGTGTGATCGTCCCGCTGTGGTTCGTACATGCAGGTGGGAGAGCAATAATGTGTTATGGCTGCATTATTATTTAGAGGCTTCTGGTGGAGAAATTGTCTCTTCCTCTTCTCCGATGGATTCCTCCCTCTATGATTGTTGAACCAAAACGACGTTTACCGTTGATGTTAAAGATTGCTATCAAACTGCATTGTAACTACACCTCAGAGGTCTGCATCCGGCCCGGAAGAATAAACGAAATACCACTAAACAGAAATGCCAAAGGACATCACCAACCGCTGTTTGTTGATGTGTTTAAGTTTAAGTTTTAGGATTTTCCTTTAACAGACAATGGAGATGTTACAATGCGGTAAAAGACAACAGGCTTATTGTAAATTGCTTGCTTACTAACAGACTAAAGTTATGGCCAACCTTTAATACACTCATGAACAAATTAGAGCTTCTAAGAATCAGCTTGTTTTAGTTCAAATCATAATTTCCTGACTTCATTTCGCTGACTTATGCCAATTCAAGAAAGTACGGGCATCAAACAAAGACGTAAATGGGTGTGCAACCGTCCCAGCTGGCCTCCCCCTGCCTCATCTGAAACCCAACACAGACATTGTACAGTGGAGCAGCGACTTCATACAGCCACTTGCACTCACTCTCTGCAAATCCATCAGGGATTTTAGGGGTTATCTGAGACACAGAAGACTTTCAGCTGGGTGGGGGGGCAAGAAAAGTGAGTAACCGTGATCTTTTCATCTTTATGTCTGCGTGGTCTTACTCATAAGGGATCAGTCAGATCAGACGGGACACACATTCATATGCAGGAATGATAACAAGGGGACCATTTGGGCTTCAAAGCGCCGGCGTTCATGGTTTGTTGATTGGTCACAAAGACATGTTGCTTTTTGTGATTTGAAGCAGGTTGAAATTATTTTGAACATGGGATGTTTAGTGAAAGCACTGTTTAGAGAAAGTCCTTATATGGGCATGCATTTGCTAAACAGTGAAAGGGTTTGCTGTTTCGTGTACTTCCTGTGTCAGGTCATCACATGGCAGTTGGTTGGTTCCAAGTCCGTCCTTGTCGGGGACGTATGGTTCCACGTCTGTAACAATTTTCTTTCTCCAAGAGGATAAAAAAAACACACCAGGCTGGACTTTCCAGGAGGACTCGAAACAAGCGTGCTCCAAGAAATCCTGTTGCACCTGTTGCCGGGTCTCGACAGCGGCGAGGGCTGGCGAAGGAGCTGTCAACTGGGCTCCTCTGGGACTCTGAGGGATTGGGTGAGAGAGCCACGGTCCACCAAGTGTGACCGGCTGGAGACGTGAGGTTGACTAGGGGCTGCCCCTGTAGCCGTCACCAGTGCACCATGCTCCTGCCCATCCTTCATCTGAAAACTGAGGATAACATGTACTTTCCCTGCCTGCCTTGACAGCTCAGGCTGCCAGGTTGTGCCTGGGCCTTCGTATTCCCTTTTGACAGTTGTCATGGCCCGGCACCATGCTGCCATTTCCCCCGCACCTGTGACGGACCGCACTAAGCAGCCTCTGGTTTCAATAAAACATGGAGGGTACTGTGAGTGCTAGCTTGAATTGTTGGGTGAGATACTGACTATTGCCTGATTTCACAACACCACCTTGTTTTCCTTTGGGTCTTGTTATATTGATTCAAGTCAAATCAGTGCAACCAAAAAGGTTACCTAGCAGTATAACTGCATGTTAGCGTGCCAGTGAGTTAACATTGGCAATGAAGTAGCATTAGTCCAGAGATCCCTTCAACTCATTCTCCTCTCAACTACAGTACTGCTGCTCAATCCTCAGGGAGTTGCTGGGCAGCCCGGGTCTGCGGTGGCCTGAGGTGTGGATGCGTCTTTCTCCTCCCCCGTCCTTTCGATATCTCTGCACTAATGTCACCAAGACAACAATTCCTGTACATTTAGTGCAGCAATTAAAGTGATTTTACTTCTGATTAATTGTACCCCTCTTAGTTCTGTACCAGTCATGCCCTCAGAGTCTCATCACACCAGGCTTGATCACAGTGTTTGCTTATCTTGACTGACATGAGGAACCCTAGGCTTCACAATGCCATGAAACGATGTATTCCCTGGAGCACGGCAATAATGTTTCCTAGCTCATTTCCTCCACCTCACATAGAGCATCTTTCACATTCCAGCTGTGTCTGTTTGTCTCCTCCTGAGCGAACTGAGGAACTCCAAACCCGTAATGAGAAGCCCTGGGAAAGGCTCTGGAATATTCATGGAAACAGACATGAGAATCTTCAGGATGCACAACTTCCAACGCTCGGAGAATGGGTGCGCCACATTTTCACGGCTGATCATTGTGAAGTGCAGTGGATGGCTCACGATGAGCACGGTGAATTATGCACATTATACTGGTAAGCTCCTGTAGAATACGCCCGAGCTGTCTGGCAGCTCCTTTCCACAGGAATATCAATCAGAGTTGCTACAATATGATGACAAGTCCAGCTAGAGCAACATAGTGGGGATGATTCGGGGAGCTGAGTGATTTTACGGCCTAGCGGACAGTTGGAATGATGCTGCTGAAGGGTTAGGGTTATGTCTGAGGTCAGTGCCAATACTGTGGCTTCATCACCAGGCATTGCATTTGAATGGAAATTGGATTAAAGATGAAAATACATCATCAATGTTCTGCAAAAACCAACGTGAGCAATTCCGATGCCTATTGCCTATTAATGCCTATTCATTTTTTATATTTTGCACCACGTTTTCAATGGTTTGGCTTGATCCGTCGGTTAGAAAACACTTTCTACATAAAACACTGACGGTGCAACATCTAAAGTGGTTCATGAAGTTGTCGTGACAAACTCCAAATCAATTCATTTTCATCCGAGGAAACCAGCAGGCTGGACTGCAGAGAAATGCACACCCAAACAAAACAACAGGAACAAAGGGACACGAGAGCGGCTCTGCACAGTTATGCCTCGTGTGCAGATCGACGGAGCTAACTCCAAAGCGCCTGTCCGTTTGCAACGCTCCTGTGCCAGCCTCTCCTGACAGGCAGCACTGATAGGACGTTTACTCCAGCAGTGTCAGGGATGCACAAACAGCCTCTCGTTGACATCTCTCTCCCATTAGCACTGTCAAACACACGTAGGCTTTTGAGGAAATTCCTCTCTTTCAATCTCCACTCAAGTCAGATACATACAGGTAGGCAGATATGCATGCACGGGCTAGCGCACACATGAACAGGGAAAAACACACTTCCTTTTTGGGTTCACTTTCCTTTAGTTTATTTGTCCTTTTCTTTCTTTCTTTCTTTCTTTCTTTCTTTCTTTTTAACCCCCAACCCCAATCTCTTCCCCAGCCACATCAAGCATAAGCAGGGAGAGGACAAGAGGGGAGAGAGAGAGAGAGAGAGAGAGAGAGAGAGAGAGAGAAGAAAAACAGAGGAAACGGACAGTAATTACGACCAGAATGGGGGAAAACAGTGACATAAACAAAAACAGCAAAAAGAAGAAAAAAATCGAAAAGTTGTTAAGAGTGCCTTTTAGAAAATAATACACTATTGTTTGGTTGCGGGCAGGGCAGGGTTTCTCTGTGTCAACACCACATGGAAAATTATAGTATCCAGCAAACCCGACAGGAAATGAGGAAAGACAAGGGAACAAACAGAGATTAGCATGTTTAGCTGTCATGCGAAGAAAAACTGGAGTTTAGGGATGCTGTACCGGCTCCCTGCCTGCAGCTCTGCAGACCTGCAGCATTTGCAAAACATTCTTAGCTTTTGTTTTAACCCATCATACTTGGGGTCCCAGATTGGTTGGGTTTACCGCAAAATATAGTGCAATAAGAGCCAGAAAGTTTAGAGAATCAAAGGAAAAGTTTTTGGAAGTCTTTGGTGTATTTTTCTATGATGATTTACATGACAGCTTAACTGCACGCCATCTGAATTATGTTGATATGGCAGATCCCACCTATCTGGTGCTCTAAGCAGGCTGAAACAAATACTTTACCATTCTGCATCTTTTGTGTATTTTCTAAGACAGATCTTTGAATCATAAACTCTCGTGTCAGTCAGTGAATATGCTGGCTAAATGCCCTAAATGTTTCAATTCTTCCAGCCATCGTGGTTTTCTAGGAACAAAGCTATTGGACTGAACTGCTCTGAAGCCCAAGTGTTGCAGTAATCTACTTCCTCATTGTTCAAATGCACCATATCCCACTTCCCTCGGTACAGTCTGCTGTCAATTCTGAGCCTGAATGAGACTATTCCCATGTCGTCTCAAACAACACCTGCTAGACTAGCCACACTCTGGAATAACAAATGGAAATATCCCACTGACTCCCTTCCAAACACACACACACACTGCATGACCCACATGTACTAAGAGAGAATGCCATAACTTCGCACTGACACACCTTGCAGGTGTGACACGAGCCTCGTCCCGTCTGTCTGCTTGGCAGCGAAAGGTCCTGGAGGAGAAGTTTGAAAGCCTGGCGAGGCTTCTTGTTAGCTTGATACCATTCGCAGACAGGCTGAGGGACCTCGGGTTGAATCCTGCTGGGAGAGCAGCAGCTTCCAAAACGAGATTCAGCAGCAAGCGTATGTTTGAATTCACACTTCTCAGACGGAGGAGCAGCTGAAACGCTTGGCGCATCGGAAAACTCAGAGCAGCTCGTGTCTGGATGGATATTTCATTAAAAAAAAAAGCAAAGAGCGGTTCTGGCCAAAAACATTTGGAGGAGCAGGGAAACCCTCTCAGGTTTCAGCTGTCCGCCGGCAGTCCTCGGCCGCTCGGTGGAGCGAACGTGAGGGGGGGAACAAAATGTGAGCCGTCCTCACACACACAGTGCACATGAGAGCCGGGGGTTAAGCCTGTTTCAAACAAGCTAGGTTTAACCCCCCTCAGCCCTTGCACCTCCACCACTACCACCCAAAATGATAAATCACATCAGGCCCTCTCACATACACACATGTGCACGTACGCAAGCACACAATAAAACACACAGACTATAAACCTGACTCATATGAATAGCTACACATGCACACACACACACACACACGTTTGGTCTAGACATAGTGTTGGTGGACTTAAGTGCGTGGTGTGTTCGGTGTACCCTCCAGCAGCTGTGTTGGTGGTCGGGTAGCGGTGTTGACAGCTGAAGGCCTGTTGTTCCATGAAGCCATACCTCCAGCCTTTAACAACATGGGAACACCTATAACATGCTTGCTTACAAATACACACACACATGCACAGACCATGCACACATGGATAAAAGCTTTCTACATTTCTATTTCTATCGTGCATGTATACATACGTGACCAGGGAGGTGGCCTGGCCGTACTCGTAGCCAACCCTGCCAGAGTGTTAGCCCGCTCCTCCCTCCTTAATTCCATGTTCCCATAACTTCTTAATAGTTGGACAAATAAAGAGATGCTTTGTTGAGCTGCGTCGATGGGAGACCCGTAACGCTGCCTTTCTTTTTAATACCATCAATTATTGTGTGGGGATGTGAGAACTGGGGGGAATTTAATGCCAACACTCGATCTGATGCCAACATTACAAATTAGATAAAGTGGATTTGCTGCAAAAGTGTGAAAAACTTGAAATATTCTGGGAGGCTAAAGTTTGGAAAAAGAGATCCCAATGGATCCACGTTCAGTGATATTAGGAGGTAAAAGCATATGAACACCTTTTGTGATTGAAAATAAAAAAATAAATATACCTCTAGCAAGGACTGTGGAAAAAAAACGTGTATTAAAAATGAACTAACCCCTTCAGCAAAGCAATAGTGGAATGAATGAATGTGTCATATTGTACTGTACTGTACAATTGCCTCTTTATATATATTTCTTGTATTCACTGAAATGAATTATGATTTATTAGTTTGCTGAAACCAGATGAAACTTTCTGATTGGTACTTTGTAAATCTTGGAAACTCATAATGAAAAAATAAAATAAATGGGGAAAAACATGAAGCACGTCAAGAGCGCTCCTCTTGTGCAGTCGCAGCCACACTGGTCCTGCTAAATCAAACATTTTGAAAACCACAGACTAGTTAATGAAAAGTGACCTTGATTTCTCTAACCTCACATAATTCTCTTTCAGTTCTCTGACACAAAAGACACCAAAAGAAAAGACACCACTCCAGTTTTCTACACACATTACTCTGTAACCTTGTTGGAGGCAGAATTGAAATGGAATTTCTGTGGGCAGAGTTTGAAGCAAATATGGAGCAAGTGAATGTGTGTGCATGTGTGCACAAGGACGAATGCGGTGCTGCGTAGTCGGACTGCTTCTTGAGTTTGGAGTAATTCGCTTCACATTCTGGACACGGACTGTGTCTATGTGTGTATGTGCTCGTAAGACATCGATAAGTATATATTACTGCTCTGAGCCGGCTGGTTTGCGTTAAGGTGGAATATGAGTGTCTAGGTCAAATATTAGTGATGTGCGGTTGAAAAGATGATGGATTTGTGTGTGTTCGCGTGTGTTCACGTGCCCACGGGCCTCTCTGCGTTACCCTCCCCGACAAAGCGACGCAAAGTCTTCACACCCCGTCGCATCCCCGCCGCTAAACTTCCTCTGCAGACACTTGTCGAACAATTCTGCGGTTCGTGCCTTAACGATTACCTTAATTGCATATGACACTTTAAAAAATGAAGTTTGAAAAGGTTGACAGCAAAGTCAGTGAAAGCCACTTCCATTCAAGCTAGAGAGAGGCCTACCTTTGTAGCTATTCAGGCTTTGCTCTCCCTTCTGAGAGAATCTGTAAGTTTTCATATGGACGAACTAAAAGCATATTATAGAGAACAAATCAGTTAATAGCTTCTTTATGGCGTGTCCTAAATGCCTCATTTAAAAACCTTTCAACTCAATAGCTGTCCTCCCATGTGGCCTAACTGCACACAAAGATAATTAACAGACACTCTGCCATATTAGCTTGAATTGGAAATTAACATTTTTATCGCCCGTCAAATGTTTGCTAACCATTGTTACACAGTGCAGTCGCGCTTTTTTCTCTCCTCCCTTTGTGTGCCGGTCACCGTTTCATACCGGCTGCAGTGACGGAATTTGTTTTGCATGCATAAATTCTTCATAAGGCCTCGTATCGACTCTAGATAGTGACAAAACCCGACCAGAGCACACCAGAGGCATAATTAATAGTTTATGGCATCATCAAAATGCACCGGCTATGACAAAAGGAGGATATTTCCCTCGAATGCCGTATAGGCCCTTCTCCCAGTGGAACGGCAGACATGCTGCTGTAGTGTATTGTCACCTGTCGTGTCAAATATGATAAGAAGTGAAATTGCTGCCAGGAAAAACACAAATAGAAACCTGCTAGAATGAAAAGAGGAGATTTTCCTGCATGCTGGGTTCAGAGCCTATATGCACGATTTCTTTTTGCATGTTATATTATACTAGGACTGCAAGGCACGGGCGTATATGTGAGACAGTGTTGTGTTTGTGTGTGCTTGAGAAAATAGGTAGAAGGAGAAAAGAAGAGAAAGACAGACAGCTTTGGTGGGGGGGGGTGTGGGAAGTTAGAGAGTAAAGGGAGCGAACTGGATGTAATCAACCTGTACCCGTCCAGACAGACTGGCAGCGTCGGACGCGGGGATCAGCTGGGCGAACTGAAGCTGCTAGTTTCCAGGCTAATTAGGAGCGTGTTGTGGTGCGGTGTGAAGGGGTTCCCATGTGGCTTCCTGTTTCTCCGGCTGTGCATCCACACCGCTCGTTTGCGGTAAGGTATGACAGCGTGAGAGACCCGGGGAGTCGATAGGGGAGCTCAGGATGAGAGAGGAGCAAGCACTTTGGGACAGGAGCAAAGGGCGGAAAAAGAAAAAGAATGAGTGGAGTGGAAATCAAAGGGGGAAGGGGTGAGGATGGGGGGGGTCAGGGAAGGTTAATCAGAGTGTTGTAGAGTGTAGCGGCGCTGCTCCTCCTGACAGTTGTGTCTGTCAAGTGGTCGAGCTTCCCCAAATATAAGCACCTCCTTTGAGAGTCTGTCGGCAGAAAACAACAACACTTCTTCTTCTGCTGCTGCTGCTGCGGTGTAATTCAAACGCCTGCTAGTACACCCGGAGAGCAAACCATCTCTAACAGCCTCAGAATCACTTCCTGCCCCACTGCTTCATGTGCCCTTGGTTATACCATGGAAATATCTGTATAATAGAGCCTGGTATGAAGCTTCTGGATAGGGCAGCAGCAGGTAACTGAACGCACCATGCCTTAGTGGGTGGGGCTAGTGAGACCCTCCCATAACTGGAGGGTTACAGTACATCTCAGAGGGACATGCTGAGGAACAGATTCTTAATAAAATTTGCTTCAATTTCCTAATAAGTGTATAAACATATAAAGAAATATACTGAGATTCTGAAGCGGATGTTGTGTAGCTTTTTGTGTCACAGCCGTACGCAGTGTAATCTATTGTAATCTAGTGTCATCTAGGCAAGATAATGGCAAGATGGCGCTGGTGAGGATGGCTGCCGTCGCTCGGGGTCCCCCTCAACTTTGCGTTTTTCTTGTATTTTCTTACCTGTTTTGTCTACCTCATTCTGTAAATAAATATTATTATTCTTTATTATATTTTATTCTTCCTCGGTAAATACTTAAAAAAAAATATTATTTGTACTACACCGCTCTCTGCACCTTATTACCGTTTTATTACTGTTTGATCTTATTTCTCCTTAATCACTTAGTATTTACTTACTTATTTGTCTTATTACTGTTTTATTACCTATTTTTTTAAATTTATTTTACTTTTTTACTTGAGTTGACCCAGAGGACAAGAACTTCATTACTGGTAATGATGTATGCATTGTTATCTAGTACGTGACAATATACTTGAAACTTGAGGGGGTGTATTATACTTGTCTCCACGCGTCACACACTCCACTGCTAACAATGCACAGCAGCCCAGGTTCATATCCTCTTCGAGGCTTTGATCTCTTTTACGACCTTAAAGCGATCTCACGCACACCACATTAAAACCTTCATAACGTCAGCAGAGGGAGGAAGAGCCATCGACAGCGGGCCGGGCAGGACTCCTGTACATGCGGATACCGACACAGTAAAGATGAAGAGCCCTTCAAGTTCACTTTCCTACTTAGGCAGCAAGGTTGATGTGTGGGTGCTGGAAGCTTGCAGGAAGGCGACCCGCTAATGCACATTTCTGTTTCATGTGTATTCATGTTACAGCAACTGCAGGCTCTAAAATATATGCAATGTATGTGGCTTTTTTTTTTTTTTTTTGCAGCACATTTAATGCATTTCTCTGCACGCCTGCTGAGGTTGCCGTCCAATTTTGCTCCAGTGTGGGAGACGCAACCTTACGAAAAACATCATCGATAAAAGCCAATGTTTATTTCCCGCCTGTGAGTCAGAGACGCTACACAAGAAGAAAACGATCTCTAAAATGATGATGGTTGCGGTGATGTTTTACTCCACTTAGACACATCCATTTATCAACACGCGCCGCGTAATCCTGCCAAATATGAATTGCAGTTAAAACATGTGGTAAATCCTGTGAAACACATTTCCTTTTTGATGACTCTTGAATCAGCACTTGAACCCTGAATCCTCTGTTTGTTAAATTTCTGGAAATGTAATACTAACACTTTATCTGCGTTAGGATCTGCAGGCGTATTTGGGCCGAGCCAGGGCTGTGTAGATTCCCCGTCATTCATTTTAATTGGGTAAAGTGAGACCCCGGCGATGCTTATAGCTCCTATATATTATCCAGTATTAGGGGTTCTGGGTCAGGACTTTGGCTGTGTTGTGTGCAGCCTTCGTTACGGAATACCAGGTGGAAGGAAGTTACGAGTAGGTTTCCTTTGGTTTAGTGTTTTCATTTCCATTAAGTTTATATATAGGCTGTCATTGTGCCAGTGTGACTGATTTGGGCTATGCCATCATAAAGTGCTGAAGTCTTTGATTCCTGTAAATGTGTTGTTTTTTTTCCCTCTCTGCCCTTGGATTGTTGTCTTTGTCTAGCGGTGTCATACATGTCATTTCCTGACTGACACCTGGCGGACCCGGCGCAGGAAGACATTTCCACCCATTAAATGAGATAAGAGTAACACTAATAACACTAGCTCAGCGTTGATTTGGAGATACAGCATGTACCTTTCGTGAGCAGGGCACTTCATTTGAAGAACACTAAGCTGTACAGTATTTGTCTTGTATGAAAAAGTAGACCGACCGTGACACCACAAGAGTCGATTAATTCTTCCCTCTTGGGTTTCTCTCTCTCTTTATGAACACCAGTGCCATCCTCAAAGCCTGATCACGGCTTGAGCTTATATCATTGCTGTACCATCAACCCGCTGACCACAGCTCTGATTGCATAGCCAAGAGTAGTAATTTCAGGATTTCAGAGCAACTGATTGGGCGGTCCTAAACCAGAGCACATGTACAGTGTATGTGCCCTCACTTCCTGAGAAGAACCGCTTAGGAAAAAGATTTGAAATTCCAAACTTGTCGGCGGCATTGCAGCAGAGCTGTTATAAAGTGTATTAGCATTTTGATAGCGTGCCGTAGCCCAGAGCGGTCTCCACCTCTTCTCACCTTGGTTTTGCAGGGTGAGTTAGCTTACAAGGGAGGTGATAGAGAATTCAACAGTGTCGGATGGCTTTTTACAGGCAAATGCACGGAAACATCCCAATTTCCACAATGGAAATAGTGGACTCTCTATGCAGCGGACCATCTGAGCGCTAGAAATAGCGTATTTACTCATCTGAAATGAAGACGTTTGCCATAAATGATTCTGTATGATTACT
>CABFOQ010032290.1:0-14915 GCA_900660455.1 Gephyroberyx darwinii
CCTCTGTAGTTTAGCCAGGATATTCTCTTCCTCTTCATATCTCTTTCTCTTAATCTCCCATTCCCGGAGAAAGCCAATGTCACCTTCTCCTCTACCTAAAAAAATCGCAAGGGAACGCAGTGGCCACGTTTACACGCATGGAGTAACCCGACAACTGGCCGCACTCCGGCTAAGGTCTTATTTGGGTTAAGCTATTCACATGCACCTTTGATACCCTGAGATTGAGTGTCCCCGGTGCCCTGAATAAACCAGGTAACAATATTCCTGCCCACCTGTGAGTCCACCAGCGAAACAGGATGAAAAGGCGTGGCTGCCAGCTGCCCTCTTTGTCTGAGCAACATCGTCCTCCTAATACTGGGGAAAGAAATGATGAAATGTGCCGCTGACATGAGAGAAGTTAGATCCAGTATGGGCACAATTGATCCTGGATTCTATAAATCAGCGCTCCTGATTCTAGGCCAGTTAGCTCTTATGCCGGTGATGTACTATTCAAGCGTCTATTGCTGCGGCGCTATCCAGTTTGCCCTTGGGATACGCCAGTTAAGTGTACTTCGGGCATACTTCAAGAAAACGACCCCCTCAAGTCGGCTGATACGTCAGCCTATCAAGGCTCGAACAGGGCATGTTCAAAGTCAATAGCTCTTAAAAATAAGATATGAGAGGCCTTCAAAGAGCAAAGACAAAAAGGCTTGGTTGCTATTTCGGAACAGGAAAAGTGCTTCAGTAGCTAAGGTTAAAGGGGATCATCAGTCTTCGTGGCACAGCGAATCTCATTTTCCGCGGAAATGTGATGACTCGACAACAGGGAGGACAGCGGTGATGTAGATGGTGGGAGAGGAGAAGTGGGGCTCACAATAAGGAAGGAATCGCAATGTACACTCAGCACTTTCTCTCTCTCCCTTCTCCCGTCTCACTCTCCACGTCTCACTCGAAACCTGAGGGCTGTTGGTGAATAGCGATGACCTCACACGGCGCCACGGCACCGACACGATGACAACTCTGACATCCCAGTGTGACTGTGGTAATGGGATCTTATTTCTCTCTCTCTCTCTATCTGCCTCTGTGCCTCTGCCAGCCACAAGCTTGTCTACGGTGACACGGTGGCGCTCGGCGTTGTGTTTGGTGTTGAGACACTGGAGTGATTACTCGCAAGGTCGGAGACAGAAGGGAAGCTTTAAAATGTGTCCTGCAGTCTCGCTGTTCGCGAAACGTTCACCACGTTGTGTTTTCACCAAATTACACAACTACCCAAGAACGAAAATGAAACATGACTTTTTCTTTGTTTTTTCCTCAATTTCCATTTAATCCGGCTCAGGCATCCTGCTCTGTCCCTGAAGGCACCATTGTCTTTGATGGTATCATTATCCTCTCTCTCTCGCGCAGTGACGTCTTTCGAGAGGCAGCTCTCAGCAGCCGGACGCCCAGATCATCAGGCGACATCGGTTCGCCATCCAGACTAAATATCACTTCTAAATCAAACCTACATGAGAGGTGCATTAAAGACGTGATCCAGCTCTCTCAAGTCTCTCTGGGGAGTAGTGTATTCACAGTAGATAAAACTGGGTACAAGTGCAATAAAGCCTCCCACTCAGCTATATAACTAATCACCACGGAAAGAGAATTTCATTTTCCTCTCTACTGAAAACTTTTGGAAACAATTTATTCCCCTTGAGTGGCTCTGGGATTTCTGGTTTAAACTAATTTGCTTGACTTGTAATTAAATAAGAAATCAATTCTACAAACAGTCGGTTCCGGAAGAAAGCTAGCAGTACTTGTGTTTGTGTTTGTCTTTCCGTGTTTATCTGTGTGTGTGTGTGTGTGTGTACATGCGTGTGTTGTGTGCGTGTTGTGAGCGGGCCCGCCTCATTTGAAGTTGGTTGCAATTTTTTTTGTTGTCCTGTTTTTAGGCAGAGATGCAATGCATGCCGAGTAGAAACAACAGAATGTCATCGGTGTTGATAATTACATCAGGAGCTCACGTGGGCAACTCACACATCTCTCACGAAGCAAGAAAGCAGACACCTAACACCTGAATCTGCAATGTCAGAAGGTAAGATTTGTTGCTCCATAGTAAATAAATTGGGAAAAGTTAGTTAGTTAGAGCACTGAGGGGGTTGTTATCATCAATCTGTGATGTTCAAACTGCCCCTCAACCCGCCGTGTCTATTTCTACGTTCGTGCTTTCCTATATTTCCCAGAATAAATAAAGAACGGGCGTGAACTTGTTGCATTCAGTACATGTAGATGGAGCGTAGCGTAGTGAAGGCAAGGCAGTTTTTCCCAGCCAAGAAAAAGCAAGAGTCTCGGCCCTCACTCAAAAACGTCAAAGTCTTGCAGCTGCATTTCATTTGGGTCTATTGAGATTACTGCCGGTGGAGAAATTGGCATCTCTATCTCCTCTGCGGTGGATTTTGAACATCAGTGCAAAACAATGGATCTAGAAAGAAGCTGTTTGATTTTTTGAGGGACTGACACCAAAATCTTACGTTTACTGTTGATGCTTCAGACAGCTGAATTGTTAGCTTTCATGAAGTGTAAGGCAGTGGATAGTGCTCATGTGCTGACTGTGAAAATGTGCCTTCCAGTCCCTCACACCCTTGCTGTTTCAAAGTAAATCAGGGGAAGCGATTGTATATTCTGTGCGCGCCACCCACCCCCTGCTGACTCTGTAGCTTTAAACAGTGTATTTACCAGCTGGGGGTCTGAATACATGACGAGGCCCCTGGATTCCCAGCGGGGCCATACCTGCCACCGCTACACCACATTGCCCTTGGGCTAGACACCTTAACCTTAGCACGCAGCACACAGTAGAATACGCATCGCATCAAGCTGGCTGTGTGTAAATGGGTATTATGTCAGTGTCAGGGTGTGTAGGCCCCAGTGGACTTGAGGAAGGGAGGGGGGGTCTGCAGGGTCTGCAGGCTATGGAGGAGCCATATGATTAATATTTATCATCGTATGTGCAGCAGAGCTGGGGACACTCTGCAGGGAAGCATCACCTGCAGGGAGCTACTATATACATTCATTACCCATCAACGCTGCTGTAGATGCTGCAGCAACAGGGCCCCATGTTAACCTCCAGTCAGACTGCAGTAGTTAGAGGTGTGCGTGTGTGTTCCTACTACATGCACATTACATTGTGTGTGACGGGAGCATTTGCTGTTAAAATTGCTGTAAATAACTGTACTACACATTTGTTTCTATACTACACAATACAATTATATAATTCATTTAGATACAACTTTGTATGTGTTGAGAAATAGCTGGTGCCTACGCCGTACAAAAACACACTTGACTAGTTAAATGTAGAAGCGTTTCCTTTTAAACTGGGTTAGCTAAAGGCTGATTATGAACACACAACACACAGACTGAATTTAAGTGCTTCTGCATTGAGGAGCTGGACATGGAGGAGGATAGATATCCTATTCACCTGTCCTCTATGTGACAGGAAGGCATTTTGTGTAAATAGATAGCTGTTGTTGATTTGTATGGCGGAGTCAGCTGGTGTAGGAGTAAAATCGACTGCTTCAGTCCTGCTTCTTCAAAAGTATCGAGCCGTCTTTTATATTTCAAAGCGTGCCTGGTGTCTCACGCTGAAAAGAGGGAACATTTGCACAAATGATGACTAATCATCGAAGCCTTATTTCGCACACGCCTCGCAAATAAATGTGTCACCTGTTTTCACCGCCTACTTGTCACTGAGTAATCACACAGTGAGAGACATCTGCCATGTTATTTGATGGCACTGTTGCCTCCTACATTAGTCCCGGCCCAGCAGGAGGAAGTGGCTGCCACGTTGGGTACAGAGGGGCTAGGATGGACCCCACTGACACCATGGGGATCAGATGTTAGACAATTGAGAGTTTTCACTCATCTGGTCAAAGCGTTTCATGCAAACAATCTAAAAATTGCCACTATGATGATGTTGTACCGCCCATCCTTCTTTTTTTCTCCTAGTTGAAAGGGACGAGAAGTCAGAACAACCCGAGCGGCGCACCTTGGCCTGGCTGTGACGGCACGCCACAGTAAAAATGTCTCGTCTATACAGGAGAACACCTGCTATGGGCACAAATAATACACTCACTGCTCGTAGGAAGAAGGAGAGAGATACAGAGAGAAAAGGTGGTAGACACAGAAGGAGGGAAGGGAGGAGGGAGAGAAACAGGTGGGTGGGTGAATGAAAGAAAGGAGCGATGGAGGAAGTAGGGATACAAACTTAATTGTAGATAATTGTATCTGGATTTTATGTTTCATTGTTTAATAACCGTGTAATTCGGTGATATTAAGGTGCTTGTCAAGCCTCCTGAAAGTCCTTGTGTGGTGTAAGTGCTTCCAGTAGGAAAGTTAACATGGAGAAGCAGGCAGCTCCAGGTGGGAGAGAAACACAGGGACCTTACGTAGAGACCATCTTTGGAAAAACGTAGCAACGAGCGGGTTTTCCCAACCGAGTCTGAACGTGTGTCATCATTTATTGTTGTCATAGTGTGGGCGTTGTGAAGGCCTTTGAGACTGCAACTGTGATTAAGGGCTGTACCAATAAACTTGACTGGACTTGACGTTTGGAGATACTGGTTTTAAACCAGATGACAGCAAGTACAGATTCTGTGCAACGTTGTCCTTAGGGCTGTAACTGCTCCCCAAATTAATAAAGTAGTAATTATTTATTGTAAACAGAGACCACAATAATAGTAAGACAGGAATAGTAAAAAAAAAACTTTCTAGCTACTGCCACTTTGAGAAATACTGAAAATATATATATATATATATATATATATATATATATATATGGTGAAAAAATAAATACAAAATAATTGTTTCTTGAAACTGAGACAAATAATTGTGATTAATAACCATGATCACAATATTTAGTCAATCGGGATCATCATTTTTGCTCTTACATTACAGTCATTTAGCAGATGCTTTTATCCAAAGGTACTTGACACAATGTGGGGATTGAACCCACGACCCTGAGAGTCTCATGCTCTGCCTACTGAGCAGTCCAGGCCAATCTATAAATGTGCAGCTGCAGAGGAAACGTATCAAGGGATTGAAGCAAAGTGGGAGGGAAAAAGAGGTGGCAGAACAGGACGGCAGACCTGGGTCACAAAGCATTTCAACATAAATTGGTTTAGTCTACTTTCCTGCCAGACGGTTGGAATTGGTCCGTAAAATGAGATAAAAACAACAAAACGATCGCCAAAGAGTTTAGAAAAGTATTTCAAAGTTTTTCTGTGACAACTTTACTGCCTAATTGTTGCAGAAAACCCCACCCACCTGGTACTCCGCGTCGGTGAAAACAAACACTGTGACTAACTTAGAGATATTGTTTAACCGGAGGAGAAGCTAGAACAAGCTGTGGAGGGTGAGACACAAACCGCTACTCTCATGAACAGCAATTATACATCCTTCTATAAACATCCCTCACGTCTCTCCGAGTGTAAGGGGGCGTCAGGGGAGAAGTCACTGTGACAGAACTGCAAATCAATTTTCTCCTTAAGCACCTATGACAATAACTCCCTATACAAGTAATGGGACTGCATATTGCTGGGGGTGGAGGGGGGGTGTTACCCAGTGGATGTTAATTGTGAGTAGAGGAATTTTGATTGAGCACAAACAACAGATCTAATTGACAGATCTACTCTGAGGTTTAATCCTGAGGTGCTATATAATCACACCATGTAATGTGCACGTGCATTGTAAAATAGCTGGAGCAGAATAGTCGGGGTCCCATGGGAACGTGTTGGCAATGCATGTGAATGTATACACCAACTTCAGTGTGTGTGTGTGTGTGTGACTGAGCTATGAGGTGTATCAAAAGCAAGCACACTAACAATATTTGCTTGGGTGCCTCTTTAAATGAATCATCAGTCATATTGAGAAAGCGAGAGGCACTTCAACAAAATCTACTCGGCCCTTCGCTCTGAGCGCCGACAGGAGTAAAGACGGACACGTGCTAAGCCCACTGGTGTTAAACGAGAAGATTTCACTCTTCATGAGTTCGTCTTCCTGGATCAGTGGCTGCAGAGCAAACAGGTATAGTGTACTCACTCTGACAACCAAATAACCCAACCGGCTTCAGATATCCAGCTAAATAAGCCACCGGTCCCGCCGCTTGCAAGCGAACTGACTCAGTCCAGTCTGTTAGCTTAGAGGGAGTTGACGGGCGAATACGAATTACAGTCTTCGCCTCTCTATCTACTTGCTCTTCTTTGAGGCCGCGCTGCTGTGATTGATGGGTGAATGCAGGCCTTAATTTGTAGGAGGTGGAGAGACGGGAGGGGAGGGCGCTTGACAGCACAGGAACAAAGGGAGGGGAGATATAGTCAGAAGACAGGAGGAGAAAGGAGACGCGAAGATCCATTGTTTGTCCTTATCAGAGATAGCCTGCCAGTTGTTGGTGCGGAGGAACGCTGGTTGAACACTACAGCGACACACGAGGCGTCAACTCAGGAGCATCCTTTATGTCTGCTAATGTTGTCACGGTTACTAATTCTTACCATTTAACAGTGAAGGCGGGGACAGCCCGCTATGTAAAGGTTAACATGGCTACCATCATAGCAGGCTGGTTGGGAGGGGTGTGTGTTATCGCCCTAAGCCCCGCCTCACCGTCTACCGATAGCGGCTCGTGACAGACCCCGCCCCCTCCCTTCTTACCCGTTGCAATTTCCCCCGTTGCCATCTTCTCTCCCAGTCCTCCCTCATCCTCTCTCAACTTCCCTCTAATTCTGTTTGCACTTCCCACTCTCCTCCCTCCTCTCCTCTCCCTCCTCCAGCTCTTGTTTTATCATCCCCGCGCCCCAACTGTTATTTCCTCGTCTTATTTCCCTTCCCTCTCTCTCCCTTGCCTCTCGTTTTCTCCTTAAGCTTCCTCCTTCCCTCCCCGGGGTCGCCGGTGTGTTAAAGACACCGGGCTGACAGGTAATTACTGTCTGAACCTAAAGATCTTAATCGTGGTGTAGGTGTGATAGAGTCAGCGGCCTAGACGGCCATTTAAGCAGCGTTTAAGACACACTTTTCACTTGACAATACAACTGCGGAGTCAGGTGTGAACATTTATATGAGTTTATGCACACACACACACACACACACACAATCACGTGCACTCCCTAGCATACACCCCCCCCGCTCCCTTATCGCTCCAACCGACAATTACACAAGCAGTCACTTCAGGGCAATTTGGAAGCTGCCATGATAAACTAAGGTGTTTACATCATTGAAACTGTGCCGCACTTGCAGGAGAAAAGAAGAGAGGAAATTAGTGCCGTGCATCACATGTCAAGATCAAGAAGGAGTGCTGACTTCAGTAAACTCTACCTTTTCATGCGATACTGATGGAGCCGTCTCCAGCTTCACGAACGGTACGTGATCGCGCGTAAACAAATGAAGCGAGAGAGAAAAAGCTACGGGGTTTGGTTTGCTTTACATGACAGCTCAGCAAATATAGAGTAGAGAGAAAACTGCAAGCTAGGGCTTCCGTCTGCACGCCGGCATTGTGGAAAACTAGACCAGAAAAACTGCAGTTTATTGTACTTTCAGCTGTGTATCTCCTGAAAACCAATACGGAAAGCAAACACCGTAAATGACGGTTCGTGTCACATGCCAAAGATGCCAAGGATGCGCTGTAAAATGTTTTCAAAGTTGCAAAGTATGAGGCTTTCTACTGCACTACACACAACAATGTTTACAATTTATTTCATGCCTTTCATCCCCCGTTCTTATGTACTGCTGAACCGTCACCTCCACTCCAGCTGCAGTCATACTGTATAGCACTCAACCTCACTCCTGTTGTCCCTGTTTACATGTTCTGATAATACAAAATGATGCATTCATTGTACTTGTTGAATAGTGGTGGAATGAACTCCCCACTGATGTCAGGACAGCAGAGTCGCTGCCCATCTTTCACCACAGGCTGAAAACCCACCTCTTCAAGAGACACTACCCTGACCCTTCCTCTTCTAGAAACACTACCCTGACCCTTCCTCTTCAAGAAACACTACCCTGACCCTTCCTCTTAGCACTTGCTTACTTGTCTTCACTTGTTTGTTTAAATAAAAAATAGGTAGCTAACTTATTGCACTTTTACCTCAGCACTGGTTCTGCTCTTAGATGCTTGTTGAGGAAGGAAATGCACTTACGATTTCTGGCGACTAGTAGTTCTCTTGTCTACCTATGTTGAATGCACTTATTGTAAGTCACTTTGGATAAAAGCGTCTGCTAAATGACTGTAATGTAATGAATAGTCATTCTAATTTCTGGTGGTATTAAACTACTGTATTTCAGTACTTGTATGTCCTATATCCTAGTACTTCCCCTTTACAGAAACCCTCGAAACCTGGTCAAAAATGCAGACTTCAGGCTGATTCACTTACGTCTTGTTTGGCTGTGAACAATTAGATTTAGTTTACGACCTCTGGAGGGAAATACACTCCCTACTGCTGCCATGCGTGAGTCATACAAGCTCTCAAGATAAGTGCATCTAAGAGAGTGGCGAGCTGATGGCGAGCTGATGAGCCCATTTGAGAGGTGGCGAGCTGATGTCTCAAGACAGGAGCGCTCTGCACACTCTCCGTGGAATAAACCAGGGAAAATGCTCGATTTGACGCGGCAACAATATGGATGCCGAGCAGAGAATGATGACAAAGTTTAGCAATTTCTGTTGTGAAGGGTATGTGCAGTCAAGCACATCGTGGGGTAGCCAGTTTCTATGAAATGTACTTTTCAGCAGGAGCATATAGGTAGTCCCAGTAATCACACAAACCTTTCAAAATACAACCGAGGAAAGTGCAATCAGAGTGGATGGAAAGCTCTGTCTTGTCTGTGCATTTGTATGCAAGTGAGTCTGTGTTTGTGTGTTTGCATGCACGTACCATGCACGAGTGTGTGTGAGTGTGTTTTTGTCTTTGTGCGTGTGTGTGTGTGTGTGTGTAAAGTGCAAGCTGGTCTCCTTTGCTATTCTCCATCAGGCTGTGTGCTGCCAACTGGTGTTGTATAGTGTGGATCCATCCGATCAGTCTCAGGGAATAGAGTGTGTGTGTGTGTGTGTGCGTGTGTATGTGGGATGGCTACAACTCCTCTCCCAGGAGCCAGTTCACTTTAATTGAAGCTGCACTGAAACACAAGCCCGGGCGATAGCTCACACAACAGTGCTATCTCCAGCATCTCTGTCTCCCATAGAAATGGAATTAGATTGACAGCTACTGGCCTGCAAAGCTGCAGTGTGACAAACACACACACACACACACACACAAAGAGTGGCTGTGCTTCTCCATCAACCAGAAATCTCATATTGTTCTCAGCTACTGTGAAAAAGAGAAAGACTGAGAGTGAGAGAGAGACAGAGAGAGAGAGAAGATGGAAAATGGAAGGATCAACATAAGGCGGTTGAGCGATGGGGATGAGAGGAGAGGTGAGGGCAGAGATGGAGGAGAGAAGATGAGGAGGAGAGGAGTGAGATGAGATGAGGAGCGTAGAGATGATGAGAAAGGAGCGGAGGGTGGCGGTGTGGTTGCTACTCCACTTCCTCCTTCAACACAGGTTCAGGCTGAAGGTGAAGGTTGACCACTCTGACTCTTCTTTTACATGCACAGCTGAAACCAGATCAACTCTTTTTTGACTCAGTACAATAAATGGCAGTTTCCCATGCTCAGTTATGAACCCTAAGATGAACCTGACTTAACCACCTGTGGCTTGATAATGCTTCCTCTTGACTCATTGTCAGCACAATGTTTCACTAGAGTAGATTACCAATACCTATTGACACATTGATCATATTTAATCATATAAAAGGCTGTTGGAAATGCACATGAGGAATGGCTATTAATATGATCACAGCATTAATGGGAGCTAACATAAAAAAATGGATAGATTGATCATGTTTGATTATATCTAAACTTATTGACCTTGTAAGGAAAATGCTTATGAGGAATGACTATTGGTCTGATGGCAAAGCAAAGCCCACTACAACGACGATATGAAAACATATATTTCATCATATCATAAGCTTTTGGTATTTTGAAGACGCTGCCTATCTGCAGCCTGACCTGAATTCAAGTGGCATGGTGATGCAAGATTAATTATCCACCGATAATAATATTCCTTTGTGGAAAACCTTCAGAAACAACCCGCTGGTTCACGGTCGGACGGGCTCCGCTGGATTTCTGATGCATTTTCATATTTACAAATATAATCAAAGAAAGGCAAAAGCATTGACCTATCAATTATTTATTACCCACAAAACCCTCTGGCAGTGCCCATCCCCGTTCCACGTCACGATCTGAGCTTCCGCAATCCAAGGTCACGCAGCACCGAGCCACGGTTTTACCGCACGCTCCACTCCCGGTGAAATTCTCAAATCATCCGCTAATGTATTCCCCCCCATCATGGCCTCCATAACGAGCAGCAGGACACTGCTTAGCATTCAGTAAACACCTACTTGGCCCCAAATCACATTTCACTCAGCGTCTTCGTCAGCAACTCTTTCTGAGGAGCGTGGAGGAGTTGCAGTGCAGAGGACGGGGGAGCAGGAGGGGCTATTTGTATTCCGCTAATCCTCCGGTACAGTGCTGGAGAGGGTAATGGGGGTTAACAGGACTTTCACTTGAACACACGCTGAGCTCCTTGCTCTCAGTGAGTTCCTTAGAGGCCAGAGGAAGGTGCCCCCCCCGAGATACACACCCCTCCATCGCCCTGCTCACCCTCTACTGCTGCAGCACTCTGATGGGGTTATGAAGGTGGGAGGGGGGCTGGAGGAATGGAAGGAGTGGAAGAAAGGAGGGAAGAAGAGGAGGGGAAAGAGTGAAGTAGATTGGCAGTAATTGTGGTGCTGGTGGTGTTGGGGGGAGGGAGGGGCATATTCCCTCCATGGCAAAAAAAACCATTCATAATTTAAGCCATAGCAGAAGTATGTGTTCTTCATGTATAGATGACAGTATTGCAACAGACATAAGAACGACACACACACACACATTGCATTTCTGCAGGGCACAGGGCAAAGTGAACAGTGTGGATCAAAAGACTCCCCAGTGTAGGCATTAGTCAGTAACACACACGCACACACACACACACACACACACACACACACACATTTATATTCTCACACACATACTCTCTCGTGCGCCCCTTGGTGATTTCCCCTCTTTTCCAAGGATGTATGAACAGCGAGGCATTCATCAATTAGTTAGCTCCGCCAGCCACATCCATCCACATCTAATGCATCGATGCTTATGTAATTTTAAACAATGATGCACTATTTTCTGTAAACCTTGGGAAAAAAAAGATCTATCCAATGAAGCAACTCATCGCTGTATCTACATTCATAAATTATTGATTGTGAATGTATAGAATATCCTCCTACATCAAATATTAGTCTCACATTCACACATTCCATTAGCTTATCATGTGCTAGCTTATTTTCTGAATTCACTGAGGAGGAGGAGATCTGACCCCAGGCCTGCAGTGCAGCCATTAAGTCCATAAAGAGAATAATATGATGTCTGAGAGGATAAAGAGCTCCATCGCTATCACCGGCACCATCACACTTAATCATGTATTAGTTTGACAGTAGTTCAGGTTTGGAGTATAGTTGAGCTTCTAATTAGCCCGTGGAGTGGGAGGTCTCTAAGAACATTATGGTATCCGTGTTCATCAGCGACCCGTCTCACGTTTTATCACTGTAGAAAGTAATGCAAGATACCGGAAAATGAAACTCCCAAGAGCCCTTTTTTTTTTTACGTGAAACTATTTTGTATGTGGTCTCAAAATGTTCTGTACATTTGAAGAGTTTTGAGGTATACGCATTTCGAAAATGGTGACACCTCAAAAGGATTGACAGCACAACATGAAAACATAGATAGATAGATAGATAGATAGATAGATAGATAGATACATAGACAGATAGAGAGATAGATAGATAGACAGATAGATAGATGGATAGATAGACAGATAAAACGTTAACACTTTTGCAGACTGGATCCTGAATGGATATAAAGTGTTTTACCAACTCTTGATATCATGACGGATTTGGAAACTGCCTCAATATCTTCAAGTAAATTGAGCTCAACATTTCTTCCCCTTTCTAAGACACTGAATCCCTATCGGCTGCAGGTGTGCTGTTCTCTAAGTGACCCTGCGTTCTGCCCTCCTTGTGGAGCGAAAAGACGATTTCCCCGCAGCGTTTAATAAAAATATCAAAATATTATTTTGTGGTACGTGCTCCAGCTCAGCCATCATTTCCTTTAGTGTGGGCACTTTCTGTCCCGTGGCTGCCATGAGCCAGTGATTTACCTTGGTTCTCTAAATTAAACGCAGTAACACTTATCGAGTCCATGTGACTGACGGCTTCCTTCATTCCCATCAGCGACTTCATCAAGCAAACTGACATCCTGCAATTTACACTGTTAAGATATCATTCATTATGAGAAGGACAGGAGATTTGACAGAGAGAGAGAGAGAGAGAGAGAGAGAGAGAGAGAGAGAGAGAGAGAGAGAAAACGATGTGTACAGGCTACTGTCAGCAGTGTGTCTTCGACTTCCACTTTGCAGTGTGCGTGGCGTCCCTTCGTCTCTGCACTGTGTTTACACATTGTGAGGTTGTCAAAATGTCTCTGCACTGGGGCCATCAACACAAATCTTCCTCATTTATTGCACTGATTTGGAGAGAGAGACTAAAATCACAGGTTCACTACCTGTGATTAGAGAAAGATTCTCTCGCTGTTGACGTCCACCGAGACTTGATTGCTACGACCTTGGAAAGGCAAGATGGGGACATTGCAAGACAGCACATCCTGAAGAGGCCTTCGGGAGAATATGAGAGAATAACACAACTCTTTCATTTAACCTGGGATATAGAAGTTCAGTAAAGAGAGAGCTGTGCCAAAAGGATCAAGGAAACTGATATGGCTCCCAGGCCTGGCAGAAAAGGTTGTTTTTCAAAGCATCGGGTTGGCTTCAAAGAGATGTACATTGTAGAAGTGCAAAAGGGCTAATCGTCAGATTTGAACTCTGGGATGGGTATGAAGCTTTGCATAGCATAGCGGAGTTATTTCTGGCAGTCACACTCGAGGAGGCGCTACAGCTCAGTCAGCTGATGCGGCGCGGTCTATTTAAACCATCAATCTCTCTGCTCACCCCACCACCACCACCACCCCAGCATCCACCTGTGGGCTCTGTTCTTAGCCCCTCCCGGGGGGGATTACTGCCGATCGCTCCCCGCCTCACTCGGCTGGCTGAGTGAGTCAAGCGGAGGGCGATGCAACAGGCCCTGACGCCAAAATAAACCGCATTTACATTTTATTCTCATATAAAATGTCATCAATACGTGAGTTGGCTGCCAGAAATGGCCATAAAAGCTTAATATGAAATAAACAATGAGGTAAATTGTATTTTTGCGCGAACCATTTCCATAGAGGGGCCTTCAACGACATACTATCTGTATTCAATATGACTATAAGCTTTCTACAATCCTCTGAGCTCCGGCACTAAGGAACACCAAATCTTTTCAATAGGCGTAGTCCATCAGGAAAAAGAGACTTTCATGGTCCAACCTGTACTTTCCCTGAACCTCTGTCTCTCTTTGCCAGGAACAGATGGTAATTTGGTGTGTGTGTGTGTGTGTGTGTGTGTGTGTGTGTGTGTACAGAGACAGGCTCCCTTGATCTCAGGCCCTGATCTGTCTCTTCTCATCCAGGCCTCATCCACCCGGGCCGGTCTCTACTCAGACACATAAGGTCACCCGAGAGCCCTTCGGAGGTGGCGTAGAGGGAAAAGGTCACCCCTTCAAAAACACAGCCTTCACCGTGGCCTTCGCCTCGGAGAGGAAGTTGGACGATGATGAGCGCTTCAGTCGTCTCCTTGTTTTTTTGTTTCAAGTTTCAAGTCAGCTTTCACAAGTGCACAAGTGTGTCGCTGTGTGTGTGTGTTTTGGTGTGTTTGAAGTTTGAAGGAACACGCAACAGACACTCAACAGTAGCAAACCCATTTCTGTGAGTAATAACCTCGACCTGAGCAACTGACTGACCACATCTGCCCTGCTATCATGGAGGAGAGAACTCCGCAGAGACATCATATTCTTATTCTCCTTGCCCGCTCTGCCTGGCTGGCCTCTCTTTTCAATAAGATAGTATTAATGCCATTTTTGGTACTTTTATATAAAATCTGGCCCTAGCCGGGCAGACGCATCAACAGAAATAGCAAGGGATCTGTGCTCAATATCTTTGTCAGATAGTATTGTAATTGTGTGAGGCTAGGGTGGCGGAGCAGAGAGCCTTGGTTTGGATATTGCCTTGTTAGATTTCCCTCGAGCCCGCTGCAGCCTAAGCAGTCTCTCTAGGTCTCTCTCTCTCTCTCTCTCTCTCTCTCTCTCGCTCGCCCCTCTACGAGCCTCGGCCCCTCTCCCTGACTTCGACCTGTCTCTCTCTGTGAGTCACCATTGCTTTCTCTGTCTCTTTTCACTGGGGCGAGAAAAGAAGTCAGGCCTCTCTCTCTCTCCCACTTCAGATAGATAACACACACGAAAATTAATGCGCCCACACACACACACACACACACAGACAAGACAGACAGACAGACATCACGTCCCAATATGCACTCACCTCAGACAAATGCACCCACAATAACAGGCCTATTATGACATTTCAAATTGAAGCAGTGAATTAGACACCCAATATGAACGACTGAGGAAAAAGGAGGAAAAGAGAGAGAGATGTTCAATGAGCGCAGATTAGAAACGAGGCAGTCAGAGGTAATCTGGTTCAGGGACGATAGTGTCAGCGCTGTAACTACCTTAATCATGTCCTCCTCACACCTTCCTATCTCACTTGTTTGGTTTGCTGCTTGGTCTCGTTCTTTCTCTCCATCTCCCTACCCTCTTTCTGTCTTTTCTCTCCGTCTGTTCATTTCCACTCGGCTGGAGAGCGAAT
>CABFOQ010032293.1:10009-31704 GCA_900660455.1 Gephyroberyx darwinii
GTGGAGCCGGACTTGTCCGTTCAGCACCACGGACAGCTCAGCGGGCTGCGCTCCCCTTCGTACCGGGGCATCGACGTCACATGGAAGTTCAAGATGGGAGAAGATGCTCGCGGTGCTCCGCTCTGCCGCGATGCGAGCGACGCTTTATTTACAGGCTTCGCTATCCGAGGAAACGCTTTAGACGCTCTGCCGTCGTTTGCGCTACATATTA
This sequence comes from Gephyroberyx darwinii, assembly GCA_900660455.1. Lineage (NCBI taxonomy): Eukaryota > Metazoa > Chordata > Actinopteri > Trachichthyiformes > Trachichthyidae > Gephyroberyx > Gephyroberyx darwinii. The sequence continues at coordinate 10,221 of CABFOQ010032293.1, forward strand.
TAGCCGAGGGGAAGACATCCACCCTCTTGAATGTAGCCCACGGCAGTTGCAAAGCATCCCTCCTCCGCAACGTGATAAGTCGCCAAATCCTTTTACTCCCAATGTGTGCCGCCCGCCCTACAGTAGATGCACTGCGTTAACCGGTTTTGACAACGCGTCCTCCTTCTATCACTGCTTTGCTGTGGCATCTCCTTTCTCAAAGGCGTTGTGGTCACACGATCCGTGCTGTTCTACCAATATAAACCAGAGTAGCTTATGCCCAGAAAATATGTGCATGCTTCAAAAACAAGGCGGCGTTTCCCCCCTCTCTCTCTCTCCTCCCTCCTCTCTCTCTCTCTCCGTTGTTTACCAGTGCAGGGTAGGATGAGTTTGGAGCTGGTTTCGCCCTGAGACGCTGTCAGGCGACCCCGATGCTCCGTGTCTGTGCACGGGTAGAGATGCAGCCGGGCTCTGGCATGCTGTCTCTCCTCCCAGCCTCTCCGGTCTCTCGGTCATGGAGGAAGAGCGGCTGCGTCCTGACGTTGTAGAGGCACGATCATGAATATTCAGACACTGTCTCACAGGATCGCAGGATCAAATAAACCGCACGGCCGTGAAAAGCAGCAAATACCTCCACTTGGTAGCCAGCCGCTTCCCCGTCTAGTTTAGGTGCATGGGAGAATGTGCGCAAACAACACGCGCGTTGACTGAATTTGCCATTTGACCCGTAAATGCGTGACAGTTTCTATAGCATCTCGATTGCACTACAAACGGCAACTTACCGGCCATTAAAGCTATAGGTGGTCAACGTCCATGTTGCATAGGATTTACATTGGCATGTTATGCAATTGCCCTTGCAGGCGTGCATGGTCAACTTCGAGCGTGGCTTATCATCAACATCACACGAATCACGTGCTTGACCAGATTTTGACCTCCATCATATTAACAGCAACAGCACATATCCTGTATCCTGTAATTGTGTTTCTTGTTCACTACTGTCAGGTGGGAAGGTTGTTGTCTTAATGGTTTGTCCCTCCAAACTTTATCTCTTATGTTTTACTGCTTATCTGGCCCATTTATTCCATAGTAAATACTCTAGTCCAACAACTGCTTTTAAAGTCACAGTCACATTACATTTTCACTTTTAGAAATAATTAGCCGTTTTGCTTCTCTCTATCACCGATTGATTCAACACAATAGTGATTCAACCTCTAGCCAGTTCATGAAAGTGTTTACATTTGCTCTAAACACCCGGTGTCAGGTAAGTGTCTCCTGGGAAAAATCCATTGGAACACAGGAAGTGATTTTACGTTTCCAGTTTGTTTGGAAGAAACAGAAGAAGAACTGGGTAGTTAGCATTAGCAGCAATAGCCAACATGGCTGAACAGACAAAAAAAAGAGGGCCATCAACAGAAACTCAAACTTGGAAAATACAAGGAAAAAGGCGTCACAGTACTGGACACACTGACTGACAGGTGATCTCTGGGAAGGGCAGTGCAAGAACACAGCAGCAATGAACACTTAACACCAAAGATGAATACAAAATAATGAAGAAAAAAAAGATTACCACTGGTGGTAACCAGTGGTACACTCTTCTTTGTCTATTTTCTTTATTTAGCTTGTAGGAAGACCAGAGCAGGGAGAGGCAGAAGAAAGGGTTGTGGTGACATCTGATCCTAGGCCAGCAGAGGCACAAGTGGTTTCAGAGGTGGGGGTCTCGACCGCTACATCATCTCTGGGCACTATTCAAACACTCGTATTGAACCAAATGAAACATTTACCATGTCTACACCACAGCCATACCGTAATCAATCTCTCCATCCACAGCCAGTTCAAATCACCTCTTTCTCACACAAATTATCCCCCCCTCCACACACTCTCCTCCATGGCAAGCGTCTCATCTCCAATTTCATATGAATTATGGTTCAATTAGATTTCGACCAAAGACATCCAGACACACTGAGTAGTTTTACTTGATTAGGTAAACCGAGACATGGCATGGGCTGCCCAAAGCACTTTGATCCCACTTCACACCCACCCAGAGGAGTGCAGATTTATACTATTTGGTTTATTTGACGCTTCATGTGGGCTCTAACTGTAAAACCTTTATGGACTGCACATTTCTTGGGGTGGGGGGTGGGGGTAAATGGGATCACAAGCTTGGAGCTTGTAAACATTTCTCGTACCACCTTTGAATCCCTGATGGCGTGCCTCAAGACAGAATCAAATCTGATTTTATGAGAGCACACTGAAGAGCTTTTATTTTTGATCCTGTTGGAAACCCGCTTTTAGCCAGGAGGTCTCAAGAGCAGTACTGCACTACAGTTTATCAGCGCGCCCTTCAGCGTGAATGTGACTCTTACACATTCAGCTTCTACCACAAAGGCACAAAAGTACTGATGTACTCATTGGTCATTTATTTCATGGATTACATACAATAGTGAATGCAAAGCGGTAAGCACTGTGGAAAAAAACTACTTAGTGACTGAATGTTGAATGCAAAAAGGCAGAGTGGTATTCATAGGCTGCCGTTTATCACATGCTTTGTGCTGCACTTTGCTCTATAAATCTGCACCAATGCCACCATGCCACATTTATTGTACTTGTGTGAATGAAGGGACTCTGATAGTCTACCTCTACTAAAGCATCAGAACGTGATGACTTTTGCAGAAGGAAACTTAACAAAGATTAAGTTGAACTGCACTAACTCCACTTTATTGATACATTACTACTATTTTAGGTGCGTTGATGATTCAGTGCATCTTCTGGCATCCCGCTGTGCTTAATGACAGCGGCCTGTGTTCTTCCTCTCCGGTTGCCATTCATGTGCAAGCGGCGCTTTTGTCCCCCCCCCCGCTCTGGATGACAAGTAGATTTTAAATAATTGGCTTTGTATGCAGAGTTTAATTAGGTTTCCTGCTGCACATGAATCCCATTACAAAAGACGCTGATTTGGTTCGAGGTCTGCAGAAACAGAAACACTATGGGGAAATCACTGTTACAGCCACATCAGCCACCAGGCCTCAGCTGCTTATACAACAACTACAGTATCATTGCCCCCTACGCTGTTCTCTGAGACTCTCCAAAGAGTTATGTTCTGTTTTCTGTATTCAGCACCCTACGTGCCTCTGTAACAGCAGACACTGGCACTCAAGTATTTTAACCATATTAAACCATGGGTCAATGCCATCCGCACCTTACTCATCCAGTTCACTGCGTTTCCACATAAGCCGCATGAACATATTCAGTGGGAGGACACAGGCTGGATAGGACTGTGTGCATCTAGTACTGGGGGAAGAAATGCCTGTGGGTGTGTATTGATCACAGATATCACTTTATCAATATAGAATAGCAACACAACAATTAACAGTAGAGAACTTGGAAACTGGGCATGTTTTCATATCACCTGTCATTGTATTGACATTCATATTAATTAATACTCTTGTGTGGTATGGAGGCAACCTTAGATTCATTATAAGTGCAACCTCTGATGTACTACCATCTCCCCAAAATGTCAGTCAATGGGTAGTGGAGGGGTCCTCCACTACCCATATCCATTCCTGTCCCTTATGTTCAGGCATAGCTACTCTTAGACATATTTTATCAGGTCTGTCCCAAGGACGATACGCCTGGTGACATAACCAAGTGTTGAGGTGTCAAGCAGAAATCAATTCATCGGCTGACAGGAAGGAAGATGGTACAATTGGTTTTGTGCGTGAGGGAGAAAAGACGAGGAGGAAAGAATCCCTGAGCAGGCATGTTGTAGGCCAGGATGGATGCTGAGGTTTTGTAGCCACGTCCACTTTAAGACTAGATGCTTCTGGCACACCAGAAATCACCGTTGAGCCCTCTGGGGGTGTCATGGTCTTAAATCAATGAAACATCTGTGATGGGAGGAGACCACTTGATAACCCCAGTGATATACTCACACTCACACACACACACAACCCTGTAGCATTTAGATTAGGTGAACAGCGTAGCCTGATGTCCTCTATAGTCACCATTTGTGTGTGAGTAGGGCTTCTGTGTAACTACTCACCCTGGATTATGGCACAAAGGATTATGTGGCAGACGGCGTTGGCTGGATGAGGGAGAGAATCAGGCTGGTAGGCTGGTTTCTCCCTGCATCCGACACCAGCTGCAGCCAATTGAGGCTAATTGGACACCTGCAGCCTGGAACTGATTTAACCATTTCGTTGGTTTTCCAGTAGGGGGCGGGGGACTAGTTGGTGGTGTATGTTTCTTATCTGTTCTTGTTTGGCCAAAAGTAGACAGCATGATGTCACGTTGAGATATTTCAAGCACTGTTACAATGGAGTTTAATAGGACAAAATGGTTCAAGAAAATGCCTAAAAATGCCACAAGATAAAAAGAACTGTGACCACAAAGGTAGACCAGACTTATTTGTTTGGACAGATAATGAAGTTGAACTGCTGTTGAAGATGGCAAATGGCTAGCAATAACAATAACCCTAAACCACGATTTGGGATGTTTAAAGCCTGGATCACATGACAATAAAATGTCATCTAAAGTCTTGGTTTCTGTCCACACTACAACGAAAAAATTCATCCATTCAGGAGAGCGCTTTTCAGAAAGCTCCGTTTTCGGGGGTCAAAAACGTCGGCGTAGTGTGGATGGGAGGCCAAAATGGAGAAATAGATCTGCATTTTCAAATTTAAATGGCTTAGTGTGGACGTGGTCTTACTACACTATCACTATCACTCTCTCCACCTACACAAAGTACAAAGACCCCCCACTGCCGAAAGTCATTCTGGGAAACATATATAGGAAATCACTAACTGAAGTACAAGTAGATGAGGCAGGTTGTAGGAAAGCGGATACAACAAAAAAGTAAATTCCAACACTTAAATCGTAGTATCCATAGCAATAATCCCAATAATCCCTTAAACAGTGGAAGCCTTTGGAGAGAAGCATGCAAGTGGGCCATGCTACGAACACTATCTTACAATAGAAGCCTAGAAAACTGGTGGTCCAAAGGAGCTACTTTAAGTATCAAAAGCCCATGGTTTGCTGAAGTAAGCGCTTTGGTGTGACCATTTAGTTTGCTACACTCCAATGCTTTTAGTACACTGGCCTTCCTCGACTGCTGAAGCTGCTCTTCTTGTTTAGTTCACAAAAGGCAAACATGGTCGGACGGCGCGAGTGTGTTCAGACAAGATGCTATTAAGCAAGAAAGAAAGAAAGTCCACCAGATCACACACATCCACTGCATGCATTTCCAGCCATAATCTTAACAGGGGAGAGAGAGATTGAAATAGCTTTTTGTCAGCTTTTTGTAAGGCGGTTCTTCAAAATTACATCCAGGTGTCAACTGCCCACGAGCCAGCTGTGTGTCCTTTCCATCTTGATAGAAAACAGAATGTATTCTTGGGTGTTTTGATAGAATGTAATGCAAGGATCTTGTGAAAAGTGGTTTGTTCTGAATGTGATACAAACTAGGCAGAACTAAGCAGAATTAGTAGGCACTGAACACAAATAAAAAAATATGCAACATTTAACGTTTAACGTAAATTATTAAAGCATGCCTGCTCTTTGGACACAGCAGGAAATACACAAGGTTGTTGTTTTTCCTCGGAGAGAACATTGTGTCCTCTATTTGTATTCAATGGGCCCTAATATGCATAACATTTTTGGCACAAATCCTCCTCTAATTCACCACAAGCTACATGAAGGTCAGTGTGACCACTGTTGAAAAAAAAAAAAAAACTGACAAATTTGATGCAGAGGCAATAGCGGTGCTGAATGCAGTCAAGTTAATAAATCGTCTTTGTCTCTGATCGGCTGTCATGCAGACGCTGTGTGTCAGAACACCCACTCTAAGACACTGGTTGGTCATTAATGTAGTGGTGTCTGCTTGCCTGCCAGAAGTAAGTTCATACATTATCACTTTGACCCTCAGGCTAACAGCTCAGCCCCAGTTCTGTCCGCCTTAACTTAGCTCATTCACATTCCACCTCCAGCCACTTCTCCCCACTGTGCTGCTGCTGGAGCTGTTGATTTGTCTAATGCCTTAACTGCATTAGAATAATAACCCCGCGGACTGGAATATGTGGCGTCCAGCTCGGGGGAAAGTTTTTATATGTTATTTGTTTTTTACGTATAACTTAGATGAGGCAACACTTGAAGGCCACCAGCTGAATGTTCAGCAGAGCCTCATTAAGGCACAATGCACTCCTTGACCTTGGCAACACAACTCTGACTGTGCCCATAATTCATCACTCAGTGCCAAATCTCATTTACAAATGCAAAGTGTTTTTTTCTTAAGTGAGTACAAGGCAAATCATATTAAATTAGACCCCCCAAAAAAGGAAGACTTTGTCAGGAGACATGTTGCCAAGCAAGCTTAAGGAGTTCGACATGAGGAGCAACACTGTGATAGGAAATGTCGCTTTAGGAACAAGCACCAAAGCGTTATGTTGGAGATGAAGCAAATCGGATATCGTGTCAAAATGAATGATTGGATTGATCAATACGAACATAAGTCTGGCTGCCCAATGTGTTTGTATTAATGAAGCAGCAGGAGCTCTCGAGACGCCCCCAACCCCAAATGTTTCTTGATTTATGGCAGAAGCAATTACATTTTGCCAGTGTACCAATGCTTGATGGACGAATCGGTGCAGGTAATTAGAAAGAATAATGAAATGGCAAGCCAGGGGAAAGAATCCCTGCATCAAAAAGTCTAATCAGAGATATATGGACTATCCATTTTACCTAGTTATTATGCCGGAAAGATTATTGTTTTAAATCCCTATGTGCACCATATAGACTCTTTGTCTAACAAAAGTCATTACTCTGCTGACGCCATAGTCTTGTTTGCAGTTTCATGTGAGCATTCCCTGAGCGAATGGCTTGAATTTCTCAGTGAATGATAACAGGGATATCTTCTACCGACAATAATGGCTACAGATGAATTTACAAAAGAATACAGCAGGGTTATAACAAACACACACACACACACACACACACTACGTTGTATGTGCTGTCTAATTAGAATACACATATAGGACTGTTCTGGGGGTTTCTATACTGTCAACCCTAAATCCTTTAAAGTAGAATCAGATACAGCTACAGTCTGCACACACTCGGTTCAAAGGCGTATGGATGCACTGCCATACCATATAGCTGCTGCTGCGGAAAAAAAACACAATTCCGGTGTTTTTCTTTTTCTGCTTTTCTTCACTTGTTAAAAACCCATATAACCCCTAACACTATATCATTTTAAAAATACACAAGTGTCACTGAAAATATAAGCATAGTTTCCTTCCGCCTCCTGAAAAATAATAATTGGTCAGGAAGCAGTGCGAGGTGTGGGCAGCCCATCAGGGCAACAAGGTGCACCTTCACCCAATTACCCCTCACCTGTATGTGGCCCAGTTTAGTTATACAAACATATACGAACATATATTTCTGCTGTGGAGGCAGAAATAATCTTATTTCTTGAGTTAAACCTCAATGGGCGGGGCCAAAGAGGCCAGAGTAGGTTAGCTAACTGGCAAGCTTGAATGGCAAAGAAGGAACTCTGCTCAATATATATACAAAAGGCCAGCTAACTAGCTTACCTAGATAGCTATAGGCTAGTAGTGTGAACTTAGAAGTAGCCCGAAGAGGCATGATAGATTGTTGAATTAATTCCCGTAACATGACTCAAGGGAAAACCAGAATACAATTTCCTGTGTCGTTCCATCTAATTTCATCAATTTCCAGCAACTTTTGCCATTACATGGTTTTCGGCAAACAACAGTGATACACCCATATCACATTCTTTCCCTATGGAAACAATGCTATGGTAAATGACACTGAAAGGGCAGGCGAAAGGGTAGAATCCCAGTAAGCAATCAGAAGGTGGCCAAGTTCAGCATCAACCCAAACAAGCACATTTCACAATGATATTAAGGCACAGTAACAATTCATATTAGAACAGTAAAACTGATATCAAATATAGATTTAGTTGTCACTTTCACAGACTCATGCAGGTGGACGACTACAGATTTCTCATTTTGGAACTACATTTCCAAAGGGTTTCAACTTTGGTGCAGGCCATCCTGTCAACATCTGTTCAACAACAAAAAGCTGGCTGGGAAGTGTTAGACAACAAAAGGCAGTACAGGATGGAAGACCCAGAGATGCTGATGTCTATTTGTGGCCAAAAGAACCAGCAGCAAACATCACAGCCAACACCTTGATCACAGGCTCACAGCAGCAACCACACACACACACACACACACATATAAACAAATAACATTACATGTAAACAAATATACACTAATAATATACACTATTACATGCATATTACACTATTTCTCTCTTTTGGCTTTTCAACGAGTTTCAATAGTTGTAGTGCAGATTTGAGGGGTGAGGGGGGTAATGTCATTTAAATGTGTGAGCATGTCGCATCCATCAGAGGTCATGTGACAGATGAGGCTTGACGGCATATACATCCATATATAGCAGAAGAAGAAGACCTATAGGAAATTTGATTTTTTTTTTTTAATGATAAAAAAATTATGTTTTCTAAAAAGTAATTTAATTATTAAAATATTTTGAAATACAAAAATACTGTTCCCAAAAGTATCTTAACACAAATTACATTTATTTTTGCTCTAGTCAAATACAAATCACAAAATACTTAAGTATTTACAAAACAACTTAAGTATTTAAATGTTTAATGTAATATTTAAATACACATTTCAAATACATTTAACTGATGTATCTCTGCATGCAGTCACACACACACACACACACAAACACACACACACAAATCCCTGCTCCCAGTCCCTCCTCCAAAACAACAAAGTCTTCATTGGCACCAGGTATCAAAGCCTACAGATGGCCAGACTGAAATTCACTTCTGGAAAAGAACAGCACAGTAGCCATTTCCAGGCCAAAGTCACTGCCCAAAAACCAGCCGTTCAACCAGGCCTTCGCAATCTGCTTTGAACAAATACAGCACGCTTTACTTCTCTATCAGTGAGAATATATGACGGGCTGCGACGTGGTCAGAATGGATTGTCATTTTCCAGCAAAGAAAGGGAACGTGGACGGCCAGAAGGAACACGACATCAAAGCGACGTGTTTGGTCCCTCCGTTAAAACCTGCGCGATTGTGATTAAAGATAGAGGCGTGCAGGTCATGGTGGTGAATAACTGTAAGGCTGTCTGGGCGAGGTCGGGGGTTGACCCACAGCGGTCTGCAGCGGCTGAGGTCGAGGAGGTGGAGGGAACTATAGCTCATCAGTCCTCACTACTTTCTATTTGAAATCCCTCCCTCACACACACACACGCACACACACACACACACTTTTACCCACTACCTCATGGCTGATTAGAGGGCAGAAACTGAGAGAAGGGTAGATAGAGAGAGAGAGTGTGTGCGTGGGCGGGTGGTGTCTTTTAAACAACTCCCCCTCCCCCAGAGGCCAGGTTGTAATATCTGAGGGAGAGGTGGAATGAAATTCTAGCCCACCTGTCATAGCCGTATCTATTACCAGATAGCCGTGGTAATGACTGAATCAGAATTAGAAGCATTTTATTCACCATGCTAGGAATTTGTCTTGGTGGTGTTGCTGCAGAGGCATACCGACAGCAACATGCAGCACAGTACATGCAGACATACAGTCATGTGCATTCAGGTCGTGTGGCATACAGTAGAGGAGAAGAACAGGTGAAGTGAGCGTCTAGCTGTGCATGGGTCTAGTGCACCGCGAGGCAGTTACACAGAACAATATGAGACGTATGAAGAGATAGTGAGCACAGGTAATGTCTGAGGCTGAAAAGGAGAATGATGTGCAAAGAATTTATTAATTTATATTATTTGTTTTCTAGTTTATTTTAAATTTATTTTAATGGGCTTATAAACTTCTTGTAGTACATCGCAATGCACTTCAAGAAAGATTTTACCAATAATGCTTCTCTGGCATCACAACAATATTCAGAAAGATGAATTGGTTATTGCCAAACACTAGAGGTCGACAGTAGAAGTACAATAAAGTAGCAATTTTACATTTACAATGTAAAAATTACAATTTTTTATTTGTTAATTAAGTAACCAATTGATTTGATTTAACAGAATAATAAATCACTATTTTTTTTATAGTATAATATCTTAATTGCTAATACCATGACAGGGTTTTGTTCCGACATAAGAAACCACCACAAACAAAGTTTAAAAAATGATGTTGGACTAAAAGTAAAAGACAAAAGAGTATTGAATCATTTTAATAAGTAATAGTTGAGTAATAACTATCAGGCAAACATAATTTTCCAAAATGTATACAGAGCATTTATGAAAAAACAACAACAACAAAAAAATCCTTTAGACAGGGACACTGGCAAGAAGAAATACCAACTGGTGTCAACAAGCACCTTATATTGGCATTTACTACTTTTGTAAACCAAATGAAAATTGGAAGCTCCCTCTGGTGTTGCCTTTTCAACCATTGTGACAAACACATGTTTGAACTATAGATTGCTTGCTTACTCCATTTTTCAGCAGTGGCATCTATTTTGTGCACAAGGGTAAGAAAGTCAATTGAAAGTTAATTCCAATGTGTTTGATTAATGGGCACTGGAGGATGCACTCTAATCTACGCGCTGTTCGACTGTAACATTTAAAACCACACACAGGTAATTATCCCCTGCTTGCTCCCAGAGTAAACGTTTTTCTTCTACCTTTCCCCCCCACCTCTGACAGCTGGTTGTCTTGTTTCCAGGCATTTTTAAATAGATGTAAAGGGTAATTTATGTGCCGGTGGTCAAATGTATTCTAAATCAGTAGTGCTGAAGCTAGGAGCTTCACAATGCACAATGCAGAAGGGGAAAGAGGAAGAGGACATTTTCAAATGAAAAATTTCAACTAATGTTTTTAGTTGTCAACAAATACTGCAGTTGTTGAAGGTGCCGTGTTTAATCTAATCATTCATTGTCTTACCATATCTCATACCCACTTACTCCAATTCAGAGTCATGGGGAGCTGGGGGCCTATCCCAGCATGCACTGGGTGGAAGGCAAGGAGAAACCCTGGGGATCAAATCAAATCAAATCACATTGTATATGTATAGCCCTCAATCAGCATTATAGTCTCAAAGGGCTTCACAGTGCCCAACATGTGAAACAATAAATGGTTAGTACACAACATCCCCCAGCCTTGGAACCTCACAGAGGACAAGGAAAAACTCCCAAAAAACCTTTTAAAAAATAGAGAGATGGATCCCCCTACCAGGACAGTCGGGCGTGCAATAGATGCCAAGTTTGGGCAAGCAGCGTATACACAATGCATAAAAGTTTACTTGGGTGGGACATCCAGATCTGATGTGGGGCATCACTGCAAACAGCAACTCAGTCAGCGTCGTCCTAGGACTGGGGGAGATGTCGCCAGTCCATCACAGAGCAAACACAGATAGACAGACATATTTAGAATGACAATTCAATTCAAGATGATAAAATGAACATTTATTGATCCCCATGTAGAAATTTGGTTGTTGCAGCAGCAAATAACGAAAGGATTCTGCAGGAGAAAAAGGTAAAGAGAATATAAAGACACAAATACAGTATAAAAAAGCAATACAAATCAGTAAAAACACACAAAAGCATAAAATAGATTGTAAACAGTTGTGTGTGGAGTTCTATATACATGTGCTTCTGTCAATTTGAACATGTTATGTAGACTGTATTGGTTACAATTGTTATGACATTTACTTGTTGTTGCATACAGATGTTACTAGCAGTCAGGGTTGCTGACCTAAATTTGGATTACTCAGTTAGAAATGTGCTATATATATATATACATTTAGCTATGTATAAAGCTAACATTATAAAACAGAAAAACATCAGTATGTATACAGTGCATCCCTCTTGAAAATGGCATTAGTATGTGCATGACATGGCAATGAGAGCGATATGTGAAAACTGAAGGAGCCAGGATGTGGCTTGGTGTGCAAACATGCATTGTTGTCTAAGATGGAGTTCTGCCTCCAGCAGAGCCAGCCTTTTTCACCACTTCGTTTATCTTTCCTGCATCCCCAGCCTTTAATGTGTCCTTCCCAGCACACCACTGCAAAGAGCAATGTGCTGGCCACTGGTAGAACATGTTGCATAGGTTGAAAAAACCTGAGCCCTCTCAAGGAGAACAGCCTCATCTGCCCTGCCATTCAATTCAATTCAATAGTTCAAAGAGTTTAGAATAAGAACGCAACGCAAGCCTCATCATATACCAATCCCTAAAACACTAACACAGTTAAAAAAAAAAACAGATATTGGTGATCAAGATATTTCCAGAGCTGCTGTGATGGAGTTTCAACAATCTAAAACATCAATAGTCTCAATAGACTCAAAGAGCAAGGATTTATTTTCAGACCATTTCAGCAGTGACGTTCAACAATCACACAGGGAGAAATCTATCACAGAGATACCGATTTCTCCACCGACAGTAACCGCAATAGACCAGAATGCAACGCAGCTGCATGACGTATTGCGTTTTGAATAAGTTTTGAATAGTTTGAATAAGGGACACAATTCTTTCCAGGCAAGCAGTTCAGTTACATAATAACTCCTGGAATGCATTCAACAGTACAGATTGATAATTCATGGTGTACCAGTGCATCTGAGGGTGGAATTTTCCTTTACTGAGACCAGACAGGGAGTCAGAAGTGCAACACAGTACAAAAAAAAGACACATAAAAGTTCATACACAGGCACAGAGGCTGTCTTTTCAATGTACCAATTAAGCAATCTAGTGGGGATAAATGAGTTCCTGGTTGTTTCGCTCTTGACTTAAGGCGTTCTGAAGCTGAAGCTGCCCTCTAAGGGGATGATCAAGGCAGAATGGCATCGGCCTTGCTTGGCTCTCAATGCCTCTCAACGTTTTCAGTCATAGCATTTGTGCCTGGGTCAAACCGGTAACCTATTTTCGCTCTTTTCATTAAGCCAGGCAGTCTGCTGTTATTGCTCAAGCTTGAGTTGCCCAAACATGCTTGATTAGAGAATGTTAATGTTAATGGTTCAATAAAGCTGATATAACAAGGTTGTCATTTTACCATCAAGAGGGCTCATTTACCATGAGGAAAACAAGCATTGATGTAACTTACTGACAGCATGCATCTGTATTTGTCTTGAAGCACAGTTTGCTATCAACAACAGATATTTATAGCTGTTCACCAACTCAGTTTGCTCAAGTTATTAGCCTCTATTACCATGTGCTTAGTTTTTAAAGCACTTAACTCATCACACCATTGCACAGCCATCAACAACACGGTCATACCCATTCATAAGTACTTTAATCAACACAATGAAACAAGGTGGATCATTATGAAACATTTCTAAAGCGTCTCATCTAATGGGATTTGTGGCATGACTGATCGAGTATCATCTTCATACTGGTGATCTTACCATATTGGAAATATATTGCTACCTAAAGCTCATCAGTCAATATATCAAGTACCCAGATGATGCTACACTCAGAAATTTATCAGCAAAGGAATCATTACTAAATAATACTGATAACTTTAATAGTAACCCATAATGTGCTTTTCTTTCACGAGCACGATGATTCTTTTTAAACGAAACTCTAAACCAGAGTGTTACATCAACACCAAAAGCAAAATCAAGCTCAAATTCTACAGAAAGTTTTTGTCCAAACCCTGAGAATTTAAGGAAATGTTCCAAGGCATTCATTTGGAGATAAAATGCTACTTTTTCAAAAGAAAACAAAAATGCAATTTCTGAGCAGCAGACAGTTCTGTGGGTTTTGAAAGCCTACATTATTAAGCACTCTACTTTTAAAGATGTGTGTTTGCTCCAGGCAGTAGGCATCGCAAACAATTAAACCCTCTAAGCATCCCAGGCTCTTTTACACAAGAGGCAGCAATGCCTCAGCAGTGATTTATCCTTGAGGCTCTGAGGTCATTTGAGGTTTTTCTATGATCTTTCAGTAAGCACAGTACACAATGATGTGCTTTAATGGAAACAAGAGTGCACAAGCATACAATTGGGAAATGGTCAAGAACACAGAAAAATCACTCACAAGAAATGAATCAGAGTTGTTTGTTCCAAAAAACTGAAATGAAAAACAATGTAAAGAAAAGAAAGAAAAGAACACAATGAAAAACAACATCCTTGGTACACGCTGTATGTGAGTGTACAAACCACATTCCTGACATAGCGTAGGCTTGTGACCTGAATTGCCACAAAGCAGCCAACCATATGGCCAAGGATTAGAAGAACACAGGCACACCAATTGCTTACTAGCTCTTTAGTAAATAGTTCAGTTGTTGCTTTCAATGTCTTATTTGTTGTGTGATGCATGGTAGCTGGTAAGGTTCGTGAACTAGCTTGACAACAACCAGGCTAACTAAAACAGTAATACTGTAGCTGGATAGCTTTTTGGCTAATGTTAGCCAAGCTACAATCATGGATAAATCTGAACATGTAATGTTGGCCAGTTTCTGGTGCAATGCTTAAGGATCACGTACAAAGATATATCCATGAAGCATGGTGGAGGGAGCATCATGGTTTGGAGCTGCTTTGCTGCCTGAGGGCCTGGATGTATAGTAATCAATGAGGGATCAATCAATTCAAATTGTATCAGTAAATTCTACAGGAGATTATCATGGTAACAGTCTGTGATCTGAAGCTTAACAGAGGTTGGGTCATGCAGCTTGACAATGACCCCAAACACAAATCTACAACAGAATGACTTAGGATACCAACAGGCTGAACAAACTGATCAGGAAGGCTGACTCTGTTGTGGGCATTAACATGGGCACCCTAGTGGGGGGGCAGAGAGAAGGATGCTGGCCAAACTGCTAGCCATCATGGATAATGTCTCCCACCCTCTCCATGACATGGTTATGAAGCAGCTGATCCCACCATGGTGCGACAGAGAGCGCTACAGGAAGTCTTTCCTGCCAGCCGCCATCAGACTTTTTAACGCCTCCCCTCCCCCTCTACAGCTCAACTGAGGACAACTCAACTGAGGACCTCACTACTTATCACCTAGCACCCTGCACTTTATCCATTCCCATTCACATTCATTCACTGCCCTGCACTCTATTAATCAGAAAAATTCACATTTTGGAATGGCCAAGTCAGAGTCCTGACCTTAACTCTATTGAAATGTAGTGGCACGACCTGAAGCAAGACGTTCATACAAGACATCCCAAAAATATCAATGAACTGAAACAGTTCTGTCAGGAGGAACAATCCAAAATACCTCCTAACCAGGTCTGATCAGCAACTACAGGAAACGTTTGGTTGAGGTTATTGCTGCTAAAGGAGGTTCCAGTTACCAAATCTCATGGATCACATACAAAACAAGTTGTTAATGTTTGAGCATGAATTTTGAAATTGAACATTGAATATGTTCAATAAAGACACGTGAAAGTACACATTTTTGTGTCATTTGTTAATAAGCCTTGCTAAGTGTATATTATGATGTTATTTGTTAAGTGAGCTACTATTGATGCTTTGATTTGATTTGATTACATTATCTGCCAATGTGTTCACAGCTGTCAAGCATGTACATAGCGCTAAGCTAGTTTCCAATAATTACTCTGTAATGTAGCAAAGTGCAATAATTAAATCAAAACATATTTGAAGTAAAAGTAAAATTACTGACTCAAAAAAAGTACAAGTACACAGTACTCAATTACAGTTGCAAGAGTAAATGTAATTTGTTACTTGTTACTTGCGCTGTATGTTGTATGCATGTTTCTTGAGGAGAAATCATTCACCACATAGCGCTAAGGCAGGTCTCTGTACAGACCACACTTGGACAACATTGCTGAGCCTGTCTGTACCGCCTGTCCCCAATGGACCTCCAAACCCCACCAAGGTAGCAATTCAAACGGCAGTTGGATGCACTCTCAAGCTGATTGAGTAAAGCTCATTATCTACAGCCGTCACAATGAATCCATTTCATCAGCATGCCAGCTCCTCGTATTAACTGTCGCAACTCATCTCATCCAATTGAATTTCACCCAGGCCCTTTTTATCGCTGACAACCTTGATGCCGCCGCAGTCTCCTTTAAGCAGATTAACTGAACACTCTCATGAAACCTGTTATGTCTTGCTGGCCGGGGCCAGAGATGATTAACTGATTATATAGTGTAAATAATTAAACACCCGAATGAATACGACCTCAGACTAAATGGAAGCGACAATATTTTGATGTTGGGGTTTTGGGAGTAACGTGTATCATTTGACAGTCTTATAAAGTGATGTCCCGTTTGTTAATCATTGTAACAGCTCAGCTCTTCTGGAACAATGTACCATGAACTTGTTTCCTTAGATGGACTTTTCCTTGACGAGGCTTCCTCTTCCACTTCCACAGCTACAGAAAGTTGAATGTCTACATGTAGAGATATATATTTATTTACTGCCCATAGTATGTCCTGCGCTGTCCTTTTGCCCTGTATGTGCCCCGTTGTCCTTGTGGCAGACTGTGTCTCTGCTAACATGCCCTATCTCCCAAGACCAATTCCTGTACATGCATTGTGCTTGCCAATTAAAGTGATTCTGATACTCGGGGGGATTAGTTCCGTTACAGCACCTTGTATTAAACTTGTTTTATTGCTCCGCAGAGACACTGTATAATGAGCTGCAGCGACTGAATGTGCAGGACACATCACATATCTAATTTGCACTAGTGAATATAACTCCTAAAATGGGAGAACCGTGTCCTTGGCCTCAGGAACCACCGACTAGGATGCAAAGCGAAACGTTTCCACAGGTTCGTAAACTGATAAATATTGATCCGTGGACGAGAGTGCCACCAAAAACTAAAAATGGACAATGTTGTCCTTGATCGATCCCCTGAATATCAATGTCCTCGGCCTGGCACGTAAGGAAGTGGGTGTCTTTTGCTTGTCACTTTGGCTATTCTTACAATGACATAGCCCTTACGGGAATGGGCCTGGGAACTGTGTGGGTGCTGCCTGACTGGCTGCCAAGACATTTGTCAAACTGAACCCGAGATCCATTTACACTTTGATGCAGACGTAGCACCGCACTGCTCAAAAAATGACACAGAGACGCGGCTCAAGTTGCAGGCTGAAATTCATGTCTCGTCATTGTTATCAACAAGGATCAAAGGGAACAAACATGTAGCCTAATAAGGAGGAGCTAGCTGCAGAAATAAAGATCTCAAGGTGATATTTATGTCTCCAACATCGTATGGGTTCCAACATCAGTGGTATCGTGACAGCTCTCAAATGGGCCGTATCCTCATAATTAATAGCCAAGCAATAACTTCTGTTTGAGACACAATTAGACAACATTAAAGCATCAATTACAAATATGAAAACAACTCAACTCAACTCACTCTCTCATGTTTTTGTAATTACCAGATTGGCACAAAATTTGCGATTCGTGGTTCTGTGACAACTGAATCAATTTCTCTTGTCCACAAAAACAAAGCACACACTTTTTTTTTTTTTTTTGATTAAATGTAGCAAGCACTTAAAACGTGTTGCTCGGAGGCAGTGGGGTTTTTTTTCGTTTTTTTTCCTCCCCTCTCCCCCGTCTCTCGTAGTTAAATGCTCTTTTCCAGCCAAACAGAGACTGGAAGCATGGGAGGAGAATACATAATGGAAAAGCAGCCCAGGATTCCTTGATAGCTGAGGAACAAATGCCCCTGCTGGGCTCGCTAATGAGTTTAACTTGGGTGCCCAGCCATTTTCTTCTCCCGTCCACATGTTAATTTCATGCAAATGGGTATTCGCTGTGGAGGGAGGAAAAAAAACATGTTTCCTTCAATTCCAATTTTGCCGTTATTTTTTTTTCGGCATGCTGTATTTATCCAGGATGCACACAGGAACCTTTGGTAACCGGCATTCCTTCAAAAGGACCCTTGGAGAATGATGAACTGATGAAGGTTGAAACATCACCAACATTGCCAAGTACGTTTTTGATCCTCTCTGACAGCCAGGTTTCATTCCCCACGTCCACCTGGCCAGATCCAGATCACTACAGGCTCACACGGGGCTGGAGGACCCTATGGGCCAATAATCACCCAGCAATTTATACCTCTTATTGGAGGCATGTGGCTCTATTCAAATCAATGTCATTTTTCAGCACAGTAGATGTGTCTCTATCTCTGTTGTAAAGCCGCTGAACAATAGACAGACCTTGGCTCAGGGGAGCAAGATCAATAGCCCAGGAAAGTCATTGGATTTCTCTAAGCCTCGAGAGTTGTAGTGGTCTTTTGATTGGTTTGCTTTATGGGTTTGAGTGGAGGAGGAGGGGTCGTAAACTAATAGCTCTGAGCTGCTAAATATTATAGGGGAAAGCAACAGAGAAAAGACTTTAAGCCCCCAGAGTGCAGATTCAGCCGTTGACGCCGGGTGTCTACTCGGCACAGCGGGGGGTTAACAGCACTTTCTGGTGGGAGAAACGGACCCCCCATCAGCCACAATCTAGAGGCAACTATATCCATGGAAACGCACACCATTGATTGCCAAAGGGCTTACAGCACGTACACACACACAGAAGCCCCTTACAATGTTGCTCTCGGCATAAAAACACCACTACCCTTGCGGAGGTTGTTTCTTTGTGATGACATGCATGAGATGATGACTGTGGTTATTAGAAAATTAGCCCATTTACTTGAGAGACGCGAGAAGACAGGTGTCCTTCCTTCCTGTGCTGGTCTGGATACTCCCTTTCTCTCTCTCTCTCTCCCTCATCTATACCCCAGTAGGCAGGGAGGCCAGTGTAACTCACAGCCAATTTATAGAGCTATTACAGCTGACTGCAGCCGCCATTTCTTACTGCATCCATTTATGGTAACTGTAAAAGCCCTCAACTCCCCTTACTCCAAAGAATGAGCCTGACAAGGTAGGCCTTCACCAGAAACAATGCTAGCTGCACATCACCCATGTATGTATTAATATATATGGGGAACTCATAGTGGTGTCAGATGACAGGCAGGATATTTATTACGGTATGACCAATTATCATCTATCATTAATGTACACACTTCATAACAATTACTGTCATTTAACATCTACTTCGCTTAGCTTCTGCTCAAGAACTATATTTCTTGGCGGAAGAATAACATTTACAGATGAGATAAGATGAAACTTTAATGATCGCTCTGGGGGGAAATTGGATTGGGACGTTGCAGCAGCAAATAGTAATATGATAATAAAATTAGACTATAAATAAGAATAGAGCAAATGGGGGGTACTTAACTATTATGCAACAATTACAACACTGGAGCTGAAGTATGTGAATGAAAAGTGTGAAAAAATGATGAGGGTGTGCAAAGATAATAGTAGAACATACGGAAAGAAAAAAGGAAGGGAAATATGTACAATTTGAGAATATACCAAAGTATAGATGTTCAGTATGAGCTACATGAAAAATTTGAAACATAATCAAGACAAGTTCAATATATAACACAATAGAATTATATGAGAAGATGAAGAAAAACAGCATGTGAATTTACAGGCTGTTCACATTCACATTACAAGGTCATATATGTGTATAGAAAGTGTCTAAGCATGCCGACATGAGTGGTAAAAAACACTTTTCACCTAGTTAAATATATATAATTTACCATGGAGATACATACAGAACGTGCCCAAGGTGCATTATAGCTGTTAACCTATCCAAAAGAGATGGCGGTACCGCATGTACCTATCATTATCAGAGCACATTTATAAATGAAGATAGCATACATATATTCATTATTATCGAATTATAAATTATGAAACCCAGTTATGTCTGATTTACAAATGCCCTTGCCGTAAAGAGATACTAGCATGAGTGGTACCTGCTAGTAAAAGCCAAGTGGACTCGGCTACGAAACTCACTCGCAGGCGTGTCTGTTACACAGAGGCACACTTCTTGTCCTCAAAAAGAAGGATACTTATTAATGTGAACTATTTTGCCTTTAGACAGTCAGCGGGGTCGGCTGCTACGCCCGGCGCCTGCTACTCTCCCGCAGTGCAGAGTGTGCAGCTCCGCTACAAAGAGACGAACGCCATCATCATTTATTCAACTTATCACGGGGGCCGCTATCACAGCGAGCTCACAGCTGGTAGCGGAGCATGTGAGTGCAGCACTCTGCTTTTATGAGAAATGCCAGTGGAGTTCCCTCTTTCGCATCCAGGTTGCAGGAGGAGTGAATTCCACAAAGTTACCATACTGTGATCAAAATCAAAAATCTGCTACTAAAACAAAGTTGAATTTCAGATTCACGTCACAGATATTTTTGAGGAATGGTCTGTTTGAATTCATATTGATCGATTTGGAGGTAAATCCATCCAAAAGTTACTGTTAGCAATTAGATCACACTGCTGAGTTGTAATCCAATGGATTATGCCAGTGTTTACCATTTTAATCAGGTAGTCAGTAAAAGATTACGTGTTGAGAGTAACCTTCCTAACGCTTCCTGACTCCCTTTACTTTTTGAAAATACTTGCCTCTGAATTTCCTGTCGTTTCGTCTTGAAATTCTTTCTTTCCTGCACTGTCAACCCCTCCCTCTCTCTGCTCTGCTCTTCTTCCTCTGTTGCACTTTCACTCCCCCCAAGCACACACACACACACACACACACACTCAGCCATGCCCATTAGCTTGAGTAGAGAGTTCCAGACATCCTAACTTTGGTCTGTAGCCGGCCCGGCTCCGTCAACGGACCCATCGTTAAGTTCACAGAATCACTTTATTCACCAAATACAGTGAATGGAAAGGAATTTGTCTCTGTGTAACAGCTTGACAATTAAAATACTAACATGGTGCATACTGACGCACACGGTAGAAGGGAAATTGAGGTCGAAAGCTCACATTAGATGACCGTGATGCTTGTGCATTAGTATGATATGTAAGGAAAACAGAAGAGCAACTTTTCCTCAGCTGACTGAGAATGTCAATGCAGGATGTGATCAGACTGTCAGCAAGAACAGCCCTTCAACAATTACATAGAGAGGGATATTATAGTAGGGTTGCAGTGCAACCCCCAAGACCAATGCACATTTGAGAGTTCAGTGGTGCAAAAACCATGGGCACTGGTCTACAGAGATGTGGAAACAAGTGATATGGTCAGATGAGTCATCCTTCACCATATTCTTTACAAGTGCGGATGAAAAACAGATCCAAAATCAAACAAAAACAGTTTGATCCTGGATAGATCCAACTGAGCTGCTGTTTGCTGTGACGCCCCACATCAGATCTGAATGTCCCACCCAAATAAACTATTTCATCTATTCTGTCGACTCTACTTGACCTAACTCGGCATGTATTGCACCTCGACCGTCCTGGCAGGGGGATCCCTCTCTGAGTAGCCCCTCCCAAGGTTTCTTCCATTTTTTTCCTGAAAGGTTTTGTGGGAGTTTTCCTCACCAGGGTCAAAGGTCGGGGGATGTCCTGTACCATTTATTGTTTTCACACTGTGCATTGTGCATTACATTGGCATTGTGAAGCCCTTTGAGACTGTAACCGTGATTAAGGGCTGTACAAATAAATGTGATTTGATTTTGATTTGCTTGC
>CABFOQ010032293.1:31724-43563 GCA_900660455.1 Gephyroberyx darwinii
GGCACTGATCTACAGAGATGTGGAAACAAGTGATATGGTCAGATGACTCATCCTTCACCATATTCTCATATTCATATTCATGAATATTCATATTCACCATATCCTGAATGCTTGACCCCTACAGTGAGCATGTCCATGCTGTGGGGGGCTCCTGGCATGGTTTGGGTCCACTTGTCCCCTTAGACAGAAGGGTCACTGCAAATCAATACAAAGTTATGGTAGGTAGGTAGGTACTTTATTAATCCCTGGGTGGAAATTTCTGTGTTCCAGCAGCCATACATAGAATGACACCAAGAAATAGAGCTACAATGGGAATAATCAAATAACAATAATAATATAAAATATGAAAGCATCTGATCAAAATATTGCATTTCAATATTCAGATTGAGGCTTCGATTCAGGTCAAGACTTCCCATAGACAACCAGTGTAGTATTGTTCAATGCCAGAATTAATATGGAATTACACTAACTGCATCAAATCCATCACACTGGAGGTGGACGACATTAACTGACTGATTGAGAGATATCCGATTCTTGATAAAAGGCAAATATCGGCTCAATGCATTGGCAAACCATTTTTAGTGTTTTCACACTGTGCATTGTGCATTACATTGGCATTGTGAAGCCCTTTGAGACTGTAACCGTGATTAAGAGCCGTACAAATAAATGTGATTTGATTTTGATTTGCTTGCACAAAGAGATTAGAAAATCTGTATAATTCTGATCCAGATTAAAAAAATCTAAAAGCAAAGCAAATGGACTCTATTATCAGCATTTCATTTTTTTCAGTACAGTTATTGGTAGTGATATTGTAAAATAGCTAAAAAGGCCTATAATTTATATATGGATATAATAATTGATAGATTGTTAGGAGGGAAAAAGACACAATATTTGAATGAACTTTGAAAAAAAGGAGAAACATTATTCAAAAATTGAGATTCATGTTGAGGGGAGAGGAAATAAACTGCCCCTCAAAAACTTGTAGACGTTTTACTACTCCTCTAATACCAGTTTGTCTGTATTAAGAACACACACACACACACACACACACACATTGTAACACATTCAGTGTCATGACTGTTGCATGTTGGTCACATGTGATATATCCATGCTTGTTAAACATACACATTACATAATGCACCAACACCTGGAAAGGCTGATGAAAAAATAAACTAATCTGCCTATGCCTTATCGCTATAGGCTTTGATAAGACCCACACATAAGATACTATATATTATATATGCAGGTAGGCATGTACTCATATCCATGCATGAAGGCATGTGTGTGCGCACACACAATGCACATCACACCAACAACCTTACAAGAGCCTCTGGTGGCTGACAAAATAAATAAACAGTGAAAGTCACAGGGGGTCCTGTTTATATTAATAAACTTGCAAATATATCGATTGTCTAATCACTTATATATAAAAAATTTTTGCAAAGATATTGATTGTCTATTCACTCATATATTAATAAACTTGCAAAGATATTGATTGTCTGTTCACTCAGAAAAATGTGTTTTTCCCAGGGGCAGTGCTTTGGAATTAGACTAAGAATAGACTTAAATAAGCAGTCAGCTATTCTTTGTTCTACTGTATAATACACCCTGCATGGCACACTGCATGGCACACATGCAAGATTAGCATTTTACTAGTACAGCCATTAAATAATCAGTATACCTATTATTTTTTACTGTAATTCAACAGTATTGCAAGTTTACAAAGCTAATTCTGGAACAGGTAGTTGCACAATTTACTCAATCTGCAGATCGGAAGCCAAAAACTTTTACACAGAATGTTATAGTATGGGATAGTCATAATTATGTTAATACAAATGACTACTACTATTGGTCAAAGGTTGCCCTGCTGGCTCCACCCTGATCGTTGACGAAATACCGAAGAGTAGTAGTATGAGCTGAGTGGGCAGAAATGTAAAAAATGTTAACGCCCCTGACTGGAGATGGGCAAAAACACTGAGGAGAGAAATCCTCCGTCTCGAACACCCTCCGTCGGGAAAGTGCTGTGAAACTTGGTGTCACTCTCCATTGTGTAATGTTAGCTAGCTAGTAGGTTCATCTCCAATGTGTTGTCAAATGGATGCATCAGAGGTATCAAAAGTATCTGCTTGCGGAGACAAGCTGAAACTATACCCACCCACCCGCCAAATGCGGGTAGAATTTCTCAGTGGCGTGTAACACCTTCACTCTTACTAGCCACTTTGGCGGGCGGCATTTCCTAGCCTACTAAAATAATCATTGTAGTCTTCAAATGGCACCTGAAGTAATAGTCATTCTATTGTGATACTACTCGATCCTACAATTCCCATGAACACTGCCTGCACACTATGTGCTCATCCCATTGATCCATCCGTGTTCCATTCTCATCCTTTGGCGTCTTGCCAGTGACAGCCAGCTGACTGAGGTAACCTGACAAGAAGCTAGCAGGGCTTCATTCATTCAGGCTACATCCACAATAATAAGTTTTCATTTTAAAACGGAGTTTTGAAACTAAAACGATCTCCGTCCACATGAGCGTTTTAGCACCGTTTCAGAAATTATCTCTGTCCATACTAACACGCCTGCAAACGCATATCACGTGACCATTCACCTACACTGGGCATGCGCGTGCCGGTGTAAACAGGAAGCAGATTGTCTGCTTTTGGGGGGTATTTTGGCTAGTGAAAAAGCTGAATGGCTAGTAACTTTGGAAAATCACAAGCCACAGTGAATGGTAAGCAAAAAAGTTAATGTCAAGTCCTGGCTACCATTGCATGAATGCCGTTTCTATTCAGTGTTCTCATTGTTGACTGATGCACAATGACATCAGATGCTGCAATGGAGGCTTGTAGATCTCTGGATGTTTTCTATTAGTTTTAATATTTGTCTTGTGGCTCTTGGTGATATTTTAGAAGGACAACCACTTGATTGATTGATGCACACTCACTTCTTAAGGTCCTCTGAGGTCACCCTAGATCACAGCATGTTTTTCTTGCATGGGAAACAACAAACTGACCAGGTTTTCACCTGTATTCATGCTAGTGCCACACCAACTCCCCCCTCAAAGATCTGACCATTGACTGGTTAACTTCATTTTTTTTTAAACAATTAAAAAAATAGGCTAAGAGGTAGTGGTAGTATTTTTCGAAGAGGTGGGTTTTCAGCCTGCGGCAAAAGATGGGCAACAACTGCTGTCCTGACGTCAGTGGGGAGTTCATTACACCACTGTGGGGCCAGGACAGAGAAGAGCCGTGACCGTGTAGATCAGCCGCAGGGGCCTCGGAGCTACGGGGCAACGGAGTGAAGCGGTTGGGCAGGGGTGTAAGGCTTGACCATAGCCTGGAGGTATGAAGGAGCGGTTCCTTTTACTGCCCTATAGGCTAGCACCAGAGTCTTAAACTGGATGCAAGGAGCCAGTGTAGAGAATGGAGAAGGGAGGTTGTGGTCCAAGTTGATGTCACCACAGCACTGTCAATGGCGATGGACAGGTCTCGGAGCAGGCAGCCCTTCCCCGGGAGGAACACCAGCTCAGTCTTGTCAAGGTTGAACTTCAGGGGGTGCATCGACATCGTCTATTTATGGTTGGTTAATTGGTACCAAAGATAAAAACATCTTTTGAATTTTATGCTTGTACTCATGCCATTAGCAACTGTTTCAGTGCTTACAGTAAAATAGCTTATTTGTTCTCTCTGCATGTGCAATCTTCTCCGGAAACAGTCCCACACCTTTCCTAAGACCTTCTGGGATCCAGAAAGATGAATCTAAGCACCAGAAGCTGTAAACATCCATCCCACAATTCTGCCGCCTCTATACCTCTCTCACAATGTCAGATCTCAATGTCAGAGATCTTAAGTACAGAGGGGTTATCAGTGTTACCTGGATAAAATCTACAACATGTAACAGAGACCTGTCATCATCACGTCTACCCACAATCCCCTGCTGTGTTCCTAACAAGCTGCCACATCGTCTCTGGCCAAGAGGGAGGGACAAATGTGATTTTAAGTCTCAATACAAGACCAAAACCACTTGCATCTTGAAGGTCTGTGCTGTAGCACTCAAAATCTCACTTTCTCAATCTCAAAACTATATTACCATTACCTTTGCAGTTCAGTAATTTAATGCAGTCCTGTGGATTCAAGATTTGGGTACAAGGACTGAAATTCAAACACTGGACACTGGACACTGGACCGGAATTTGTATATTGCAGCTAGGTCTATCCTCACCTGAATATAAGGTCTCAGAGAAGATGAAAGACATAATGGGGTGTCATAAAAGAATCTTGAAGATGATATTTTAGTCTGACAACTGGGTTGAATATAGCCCGCAGTGCCAGCATACAGAATGAGAGTGACAGGTAAATTGACTGTTGGATGATTAATTTTCCATGGCATAGATCCAGATCTTCCTCGAGTGTCATTGGGAAGTGGTTGTTATGACAGGAGTGGGTGACTTTAAATTGCTTAATTTGTGTCTCAGCCTGGCTCGCTATGAGGAAATAGATTAATAGATCAACAAAATATATGGGAATGCTCATCAAACATATTGTGCCAAGCCATGCCTTTCTCTGTTTGCGGAAGATAAGAGAGGGCAGGTTTTAATTGTAAAAAGAAAAAGTCATTCTAATTTACTATATCTGTTTTCAGAAAAACTCACTTTTATAGACCAATGCTATCGTGGATAGCTGCACTTGTGTTGATGGACGGACCCATGTTGCTAATGTAGACCAGGGTAACTGCGAAACAATAGCCTCTTTCAGATATACACTTTGGATATTTTCCAGAGAATCAGATCCGCTCTATAACCGGAGTTGCCCTTCCACACATACAGCACACCACCGGAGAATGTCTGTTTCAGATGCGTTCACAACAACAGATATTAGTTTTTATGAATATCTTCTAGCCATACCAGTCAATTTCCCCTTATTATGAACACCACACGTTTATTGTTATCTGCTGAATGGAGTAATCCTGCCTCTATAAATACCCTCTAGATCCCCTACAAAAACTGACAGACACAATAAAGAACTGAATGAGAAGACAAATTGCCTCCAAAATGGTGTAACGTCAGATAAGTTAGGAGGAAGAGTCAGATGAATGCATGGAAAGATGGATGACACTAGTCCAGCCTAATCACAGTCTTGTGAACTCTTCCCTTTGTTCACACCTGGCTGCTCCCCTCAGATCATTTCCTGTTTAAGGGAATCTTTTTCTGGACACTGCCTAACACCACAGCTAGGTTGTCATGTCTATCACTACACCGAAGCAGCTGTGCCCCTCTAATGAACACAAGGCTTTAATTACAGAACTCCTTCATTAACACATTCAGCTTCACACTCAGCTTCTTGAGGCCAACTAGCAATGCGATATTTTAGGATCTCTCTCTCTCTCTCTCTCTCTCTCTCTCTTCTCTGACTCTGTGATCCACGCTATATGGGCAGGTATCTGATTTGCAAAACTACCACCCACAGTCACACACACACCCTGTTAAAGCCTGCTTTTCTCTATCGGTGCTAATAATAATACTTAAATTCATTATTGCATTAAATAATTTGTTTTATGTTTAAACAGATTAGCAATGTTTGCGATACAGTTACAATCACACACGGACATACACACACACACCAGACTTGTTTTCACAGTGCTTGTTTTCTGAATTAAATTTGCTATTGCTGTTTGCAGTACTGCTAAATTCCTTTTTCACTATCATTCCCTACTATGAATAGTATTGGCATTGGCAAAACCCACAGTTACGATAGGTGATATACTGTCTTGTCTCTATGATGACAATCTCATAAGTGATTTCTCCAATTTTAGGGGGATGGTTGCAAATTGCAAATAAAAAGAAACGGGAATAAAGATAAAACAAAATAAATATGATAATAGTATACTAAATACAAAAGACATATAAAACATTGTAGCACAGAAAGATGGATCAAACAATCAAAATATAAGAGAAAGTAATTTAAAGCTGGACAATAAAAGTAAATCAAAGATGGTTTCCATAATGGGTTGAAAAAAAAGGGTTTTAAAAGAGATTTAAAAGATGACACTGTATAACCACAGTAAAACTTCAGCCTTGATAATAGGTATGAATACAGTATTCAAAATTCAGTTTCATCGCATTACGTCCTCCAGACACTGAATATTGAAATTTGAGGATCTCCTCTTTGAGGCAAGAAGCCCTTCTACCTGGGGTCCAATTTTCATGGTTTCTTTGCTATACATAACTTACATGTGTGGATAGAACCACTTCTTCTGAGTCATGGGGGCATACATGTTACTAAATATCTTTTGTCATCTTTTAAGATTAAATTATTATATAATACAGTATATGTAATATATAATTTCACTTGCTACAGTTGCCAGACTAACTCACGATTGATTGACTCATATTTTACTAAAATAGATAATGTATGAACGTATAATTACAAAACAGGAAATGTCTGTATACCTTTGTCTGGTAATTTCAATACGACTTGGCAATGTAAAGCATACAACCTAGAAATACTGTATCTGTCTGAGTCTGGACTGACAGAATAATGGTTTCTTTTTTTAATAGTGCTTGTCTGAGTGGTGTCCTCGTACAAAAGGCTGATAAGAAGGAAGGCTGGCAGAAAAAGAGAGAGAGAGAAGGAAAGGGACCAAAGATCAATGCAGACAGTATGGTTTGGAGTCCTACAAAAATTAAATGAGCTGAGCTAGCCTGCTTATTTATGTCATTCAATTCATTTATAGTCACAGAAAGGATATCTGCACAATGCAGCTAGTTTAGCAGCTTCAGAAGCTTACTAAGATTACAATACCAAGTGCTTGCAATTTTGTGGGCTTGGATTTATTTCATGCCCTTTTTGAAGGTTATCCACTTGCTCATCTTTTCTAGCATTCTCCACTTCATACTCTCTACTAAAGAAGCAATGCCATTAAAGATAATCTTTCAAAAAGAATCTTGCACCACAGTTCACCTCCATTGCTATGCCCAGCTGCTGGATCGATGCCTCACTGTCACTGAGTGCTTAACATGGTTTGCTGTGATTGGAGCACATTGGATCACAGCCGACAAAACTCAATTCCACTTAAACTGCTTTGTGTTGAAGATGTCACGACAGTATATTGCCTTTGTCTTTAACCAGCCCCTGGATATATATTATTATCTTACCTTATTATTTTTTTTATATTGTACATATAATACAATAGCATTTATTCAGTGGCAATTAGTGGCAATTAGTTAGTTAGTTAGATGATTGTACTCTGTAATGTAGTGTAGTGAGTAATCTGTCTGTGTTCTGTGTATGCCTTAAATAATAGTCAGAGATGAGCAAAAATACATCAAAGGGTATCTTCTTGCAAATGACCAATACTTGCTCATCAAATGTATCAAAATTAACTACAAAATACTGATTTGAACACAATACTGAATACTGATTGAAGTATTTATGTATTTATTTAAAATATATATAATTTGTATTTTCAAAATGCAATTCTAATGAAGAATTTTACATTTCTGTTGAATTCAAAGCAACATTTTACATGAGAAATGTGTCTAATGGAAGATTAGCTTAGGTAAAGTGTAGCTCATCAGTAATAAAGAAACCAATACTGTGATTATCTTATTGCAAAAGTCTTTAGCTAACTAACTACGTACTCTGCGTGGAGTGACATGATATTTTTATATTTTTTTTTAGCTTGATTCAAACCCAGAATGTCACAGTTAAGTAGTATGCTTTCTAGCCAACGGACCCACCAGTTAATGATGCTTTAGTGAGGAAGCTATTAATTTGATATAGCTGGAATGGAAAAATGAAACGTTCCCATGCTGCTCGTCTCCCATGGTTTTGACTAAATCAAGTTACGCGGTGAAACAATCTAGCTAGCCAGATAATGCTCATGATACCTACTTTAAATCCCTAACCCTAACCCTAACCCTAACCCCACAAAAAATTCCTGACTAGTGCCTAGAAAGCTCTTCCTACCCCAACTCAACCCATTTTCACATCTATGGAGAATTGCAGGTGGATTTACTCTGTCATTAAGGCGAGAAGTATGTGTTAAGTATTCTTCATGTAAGTATTTTTAAGTATTTTTCATGACCTCATAAGGTTACTGTTTTTAATGGTGAAATCTCATAGCATCTACAACATAGTGGTTTTCATCTACCGTAGCCCTTATTGGAATACAGGGTATTTTGTGTGCTTTGGCCACAGATCATTAGGGTTTCTAACCTTTTGAGTCTGATTGGCCTTTCTTTATAGGTGGTGTGTCTTGAGCTGACATCTCTGAACTTATAGGGTATGGCATGTTTATGGTATCCTCATGATGTTTTGTGCATTTCCCACCATATCTATGACCTTAAACTGTATCCACTGGCTGTAGCTGACATTTAAGCATGAACACCTGGCATTCGATTCCCTACACCTGTTTGATTCTAACAGACACCTTTTCTTTGTCCACCCACCAATATGGTTGTGTAGCTACAAGAACAAGCACTATAAATTAGCGTTGCCAAGGTAACTAGCATATAAAGGTTGAGCGGTATGTTGTATGTGTGATAAATACCTCCCATACAATGCTCTTAGAGAAAGGATCAAATCTATTCCATCTATGACTACTCTATGAAAATAAGTGTTCATGGAACGTGGCATTACCAAACCCACACAACGTGAGCTATTGAAGACAAATATATAACAGTAATAAATGTAGCCAGTACATGTGCACACACATACACACACTCACAGTTAGAAATCAACAGCTATATGCACATACATAGACATACTTGAACACACTTTGGGTCATTGCATTGCCATTGCTGGAGGAAGTATCTGTGAGGTATCTGGTGAAGTTAAAGCTACGTGTACAATTAACCAACTGGTAGAGGACCAGGAAGTCCAAATTGATATCCTGATTAACCCCTGCTAGGCAACGTGATGACAGAGGTCAGAAGACAGATTGGATGATTAGAGCCCGGTATATAATTCACCTGTTTCATAAAGCGTTTGTTATCAGAGAGAGAAACAGGATTTGTTTGTAAAGACGATGAATTAAGGTTGATATGTTGGACAGTTGAACAGGACAGACCGAAGCAGCAGCAAAAGCGAGATTTTTGCTCTTCTTTGAGGAGGAGCGGGCTGAGAAAGCCTGTAGCCTTTGTGGGAGCGGTATTTCCGGAAAGCCCGGAAAGCATCACTATCTAAGGTTGACAGGAAAAACTGAAAGAGATCTTCATGAGACACACCGGTTGAATAGGTTCTCAAGAATTTTATGCACAAGCCAATTGGAGATCATGGGATTCTTTTGAGCCAAACGAGGGTAAGAAGATAAACCCATTCCGTCCTCGTCCTCATTGGGTTGATGCAGAAAGGCCTACTTGGCCTTTGTTACCAAAAAGGCCTACTTGGGCCAGAGATGGTAAGAAACCGGACTAACAACAAAAGCATCCAAGCACGCATAGCAAGCAAGCAGCAAATAATCAGGCAGCAGCAGAAGTATAGCAGTGAGAAGAGAAGAAGACTTCCTGTTCTTCGTGGTGGAAGAATGTAATGATCATATTATTTGCATCCACAACATGTAATCTGCATTTCAGAGTTTGTGCTCATTTCACACACTTTTGTGAGACAGTTTTGCAGCCCTTGCATATAAAGAGGAGGATGAGTAGGCAAAACTTAATCTTTATCAAAGTATTTATTTCAACTGATGACTAAGAATGAATCACAGATGGATCAATAATCAGTCACTATTCATCCATCATTTAATCTCACTTTGTGTCTAACAACTAATTATGGTTAGCACGCACATACTTCAGTGTACAGGCACACACACACACACACACACACATTCCTCACTCATAAGCAGACGCATGCTCTCTGATAACATGAACACCATAATTATGGCTATGTGCCCGAAGCACAAAAAGTCCCTTCAACTTTTTTATTAAACACTTCCCACTCTCGTCGCATTAAGCAAAGGCAATGTAG
This sequence comes from Gephyroberyx darwinii, assembly GCA_900660455.1. Classification (NCBI taxonomy): domain Eukaryota; kingdom Metazoa; phylum Chordata; class Actinopteri; order Trachichthyiformes; family Trachichthyidae; genus Gephyroberyx; species Gephyroberyx darwinii. The sequence continues at coordinate 41,689 of CABFOQ010032293.1, forward strand.
ACAACCAAAGATTATACAACACCACCGCAATAGTTGCTCTGTTCAGCGTTGCTGCCTTCCCTTTGGTATTCATCTCCAGGCAGAAAAGGGCTGGTAGACCCACCTGCATGCCTTTTCTTCCTGCCGCTGTTCCCAAAGTGGGCTGCATAAGTGAAAATTAGACAGCAAAAGAGGAGAGGGAGGGGAAGGGAGAGTGAGAAAACGGGGAGAGGGCGAGGAAAAGAGGGAATGGGTGAAGATGGTGAGAGAAAGAGATGCAAAGCGTGTGAGAGAGGGATGGGGAGAGAAAGGAGACGGAGATAGAAGTAGAAAAAGTGTAAGAGGGAAAGAGTGCAAAAGAGATAGAGATGGCCGGATTCACACAGCTGTTCTCATTCTGTCAAGACACACGCACGCATGCACACACACACGTATACATGCACACACCGCGGAGCTGGTGCCTCAACCTGTCACATCGCCTTCTTACCATTTCAAAGACAAAGTGGCAAAGACAATATAAAGCAGCACACACACATTCCCCCACACATTTGTCTTATATTTCACACATTCCCCACTCATTTGTTTCATATCATAGACTCTGGATATGCAGTATTTATCTGTTTGATTTGTCCTCGTTTTAATTTGAAGTTTTTGCTCTTTTTTCTTATTCTAACTCGTTCTCATTTTGGTCTATTTGGTCTGTCGTGAATAAAGTCAATGCCAAGCCTCGTCCAGCCAGGGCGTAATGTAATCAAAATTCTAGACAGGTTGTATGGGAAGAAAATTGGGCTTCTTATTAGCTGTTGAGGGAAAATTACATAACACAAGGTGGTTCAGGGTTGGAGGTGGAATATGTCACACCTTGTGAACTGTGAATGAAGGGCACATTCTGACTGGATGCCCTAGTGAAGCTGTGAATAATTGAAGTCATTTTCTAAGAGAAGCAGTGTGAAAATTATGCAGGTAGGAAAAAATGTCCACCCCTAATGTCAAGCATTTTAGATTCTCTCCCTCCTGTTAATTTAAATAGTCATACCTTGCATATATGTCCCATTATACATTTTATAAAATTGAGCTATTGCATGCTAATTGGAAGTCTCTTTTCTTTTCTTCTCTTCTCTTCTCTTCTCTTCTCTTCTCTTCTCTTCTCTTCTCTTCTCTGTTCTCCCCTTCCCTTCTAACATTCTTACAGAGTCATTTCATTGATGAGACAAAACAGGACACTTGATTCAATTCATTTATCAGGCAACCAACAGCAAAAGTCCGGGGTGGGGGAAGAAAGTCCTTGAGGGCCTTATTAGGTTTAAGGCTCCTGTTGCACATCCTGTTGTGCTATATACTCAGCCATGTCAACGAAAATGGGCAACAGGGGAAGGATGCATGCAAAGCCTGAGGAAAGAATTCTGGGTTTCAGCGGTAAGGTGGTGCTCATGGTGGTGATTGTGTGTGTGTGTGTAGTGTGTGTGTGTGTGTGTGTGTGCTCTGAAAAAGAAGTTTTCATTTTAAAATTCTGGCTGAATCTGGATGTGTAATCTGTAGAGAAATGACCAAGACATGGTATAAACAGAAATTATTTCACTGTACAAACATGCATCCCACAGTAGAAGGAGCTCAAAGGAGGAGATCAAATATGAAAAGCTTAACCAAGCCATAACATAAGCCAACCAATATGCAGAATGCCAGAATGATACTAAGACATCATATACTACTATACTAAGAACATTGTATCAATATAGAATCTAGACTAATGCATCACTGCAACTAGTATTGATTCAATACCCTGAAATAATATTGATCCAACATCAGTGTTATTTCAATCATTGATTTAACCTCAAATGAACATTGAAACAATCTAAATTCAACCCTGCTTGACCCTGCCTCTTTTAACCAGACATT
>CABFOQ010032301.1:0-11152 GCA_900660455.1 Gephyroberyx darwinii
TTTGTAAGGCGTCTAGTCCATGTGATCAACCCATTACAAGTTGGATAATCTTGTGTTGTTATGAATGAGGACAGTTCGGCAAATACGCCATTTCAGCCTATTAGGTCTTTTTTTCCTACAAGGCCACTGAAACATCTTGTTGTTGTTGAGGTTTGGCACTACTGTAATGGATTTTTCATAAAGAATAAGCCGTTCTAAGAGCCTTCCCGCATGTTTCCAAACACACAAACACATTTCCGCATGTTTCCAAACACTCGTAGGATTTGATCGTACCAAACAAACAAATTCATATACGAACAAAATGATGAATCCGACTGTTCGTAGAAACGTTCGTACTAACGTTATACGATCAAATGTGATCGTACGCACGTTTCGTGAATGAGGCCCATTGTGTTTATCTATTGTTATGACTTAGATGAAGACCAGACCATATCAGACATACAGGAATGCAGGTAATTCAAAAGGGCTCACAAACTTTTTTCTGTATTCTCAGTGACCATCATAGGCCGAAGGCAGCTGTTTTAGATCTCCCAGAATTTAACTGAAGAAACAGAAATCGGAACAACTGAGCTCGAAGGACTTTGTCTGACTTGGATTGATGTTCTCCTCTTAAAAAAATTTAAAACCAATCTATTTTATGTGACAGTCATTAGTCCCTGCTCGCTCATTCATCAACCACCCCCTGCTTCAACCCAATTGAAAATTCTGTAATGCCTTCATGTGCTTAACACTTGGTTAACCTTTTTTTATGAATCCCAAATTTAAAATCAGTCAATCAATCTTGTTTTCCCCCCCCCATAGAACGGAGTGCAAGCCAGAGCTGGTGAAGACTGAGATGGGTCCCCCTCCCTCCCCAGCATCTACCTGCAGTGATACCTCTTCCATTGCTAGCAGTGCCTCGCTGCCCTACAGTATGTCAGCTTCTGTTTGCTTTCCTTCCCTCTAGCTTTCTCATAGCACTCTTTCGTGTTCTGTGTCTCACAGGCACAGGAGCCATTTTCTCCTCTCTGTGCTCCCATGACTCCTTTTGACTTTGAAACAGATGGTGCACACTCTTAACTAGTTTTTCCCTTCTTTTTCTCCTATGAAGGAAGTATGGCCAGCTCACTGTACATCTGTTTGTGCTGTTGGTCGCCCTTTTACCACCTCTTGTCTTGTCAAGCATATGGCAAGGTGTGGGTGTCGATAATTAGTTTTCCTTAGTGCAAACTAATCTTTTATGACCTGGTCAGCATAGTATAGCTTTCATGCCCAGATCAGGAATATAGCCTAAATCAGTATATCATATATTGTATATTTTGCATTGGTCTTGCTGCTATAGCTATTGGTGTGATTGTAATAAAGTGTCTTATTTGGATATGCTCTGATCAAAGGACTATTATTCTGTGCTACTTGTAGAACGAAGGCGCTCTACACCAGCTCCCAAAGAGGAAGAGAAGGTGAATGAGGAGCAGTGGCCTCTCAGGGAGGTGGTGTTCGTAGAGGACGTGAAAAATGTCCCTGTAGGAAAGGTGGGTGGTGAATCTGAGCTATATTAAGTCTAGCATTCTCATTGGACCTAAGCTAGCAAATGCAGTCTTATATAATTTTGCTGCTTGAGTGCTTTGCTACCTTCAGATTCTGCTATATTTGCCTCTGTTTTTTTCTTGTTTGTGTTTTCCAACAACTAACTTCTATTTTACCTTCAAGGTGCTTAAAGTGGATGGTGCATATGTTGCTGTGAAGTTTCCAGGAACATCGAGCAGCATGAGCAGCCAGAGCACTGCTGCTCCCACCGACTCTGACCCGTCATCACTGCTGCAGGACTGTAGGCTCCTCAGAATAGATGAATTGCAGGTATGGACAGAAATGGAGTCACTATTCAGCCGCCATGCTTATTATAAAGACATAGTATTGTGAAAAGTCTTAATCTTAGAGCCTGTTTGTTTTTCTGACCTTCACACACTTTCTTTTGTCCTTCCCTCACTGTTTCTGATTAGGTGGTAAAAACTGGTGGAACTCCCAAGGTTCCCGATTGCTTTCAGCGCACACCTAAAAAGCTCTGCATCCCAGAGAAGGCTGAGATTCTGGCTGTGAATGTTGACTCCAAAGGTATGTCCTTGTTGTGTGTATTTTACCAATACATTTACATGAAAACTGTGTTTCTAGTGCTTTAATCCCTCTCTGTCTTCCAGGAGTCCACGCAGTGCTGAAAACTGGTAACTGGGTAAGGTACTGTATCTTTGACCTGGCCACAGGCAAAGCTGAGCAGGAGAATAACTTCCCCACCAGTAACCTGGCCTTCCTTGGGCAGAGCGAGCGCAATGTGGCCATCTTCACCGCAGGACAGGTGAGTTGACCACCTCTATAGGTGGTTCCAAGTCTATATTTTGCAGAAATACTCACGTTAGGGTACGCCTCACTATATATTGTAAATGTTGAAATTACTTTGTTACGGGGTGCTAAGAAATCAGAAGACCTCATGTTTTCCCCAGCACCTTTTCTGTATGCCTCTTGGATATGACTTTTAAATCAGTAACTTTCATATGTGGTGCAAGCTCTTGACATTTTAACAATCTTTGTTCCAGGAGTCTCCCATCATCCTCCGGGATGGAAATGGCACAATCTATCCAATGGCTAAAGACTGCATGGGTGGAATTCGAGATCCTGATTGGCTGGACTTGCCACCAATAGCCAGCCTGGGCATGGGGGTGCACTCTCTGGCCAATCTTCCTTCTAACTCCACCATAAAAAAGAAAGCTGCTATTATTATCATGGCTGTTGAGGTAATGGTTCACATTATAGACATAATGTAGTAAAGACTGTTAAGATATTCCCTGCCTTTTTAAGCTCTTAGGTGGCCCAGGTGGCCTTATGTTGTTCCGTAATATTAGTCTCCCTCCGCACCATACAAAACCCACCTCTCTAGTAATGTTACTTCTCATCAACCTCTTAAAGCCAAAAACTGTCATCAAGTCATAATGAAACCCATAATATTCTCATGCACACATCAAGTTGTCAAGTTGTTTGACAAGTTGTCACACTCATTACTAAATCATCGTCTTTGGGCATTTCAGAAGCAGACGTTAATGCAGCACGTGCTGCGCTGCGACTATGAGGCGTGTCGGCAGTACCTGGTGAACTTAGAGCAGGCCTTCCTGTTAGACCAGAGCGGCCAGGCCCTTGGAGCCCTCCTGGGCCACCGTTGTGATGGCAACCGCAACATCCTCCATGCCGCCGTCTCCGTCTGCTTCCCTGTCAGTAACAAGGAGACCAAGGAGGAGGAAGGTAAGCTGGTAGACAGCCCGTGGTAGAATCTCTGTGAAAGGGGCACGAATCAAATGAAATAAGGAAACGGAATAAGGAAACAGGAGAAGACAATCACTTTTTCAGTCAGCATTTAAATTCAGCTTCAGCTCTGTTCCTCTATTTGTTTAATTGCCTGCTGCTTCCTGACTCTGTCTCCATGGTAAGTGTTGGTGCTGTGTCATTTCAGAAGCTGAACGGTCGGAGAGGAACACATTTGCGGAGCGTCTGTCTGCTGTGGAGGCGATTGCCAATGCCATTTCTGTGGTCTCTAGCAACAGCTCTGGGAATAGGACAGGCTCCTCCAGTTCCAGAGGGTAAATAACTTGCTGCGCAGAGAAAGAGTGATATTGTTTGTGCTACACAGAATATGTAAAGACCAATTGTCTATACAGAAGGCCATGTGTGAAAGTTTTCTTGCAAGAAATCTCAGTTTTGGACATGTTAGTCCAACATAGAATCTTTTAAAAAATGTGTTAATCTCAATCTCCACTCTTGTGTGTTGTCTCCAGGCTTCGTTTGAGGGAGATGATGCGGCGGTCTCTAAGAGCCGCAGGTCTCGGCCGCCATGAGTCTGGCCCTTCCTCCAGCGACCACCAGGATCCTGTGTCTCCACCCATCGCCCCTCCCAGCTGGGTGCCTGACCCCCCACCCATGGACCCCGGTTAGTGCAGCAAATCATCACCAACTAGCTACCTCACAAAGCAGTAATAATTTAGCAAGATTATAGGATTATCTTTTCAAGGTGGCCGTAATGGTTTTGATTTAAGTGAAGAAGTCTATGTGCTCTTAGACAGCTGTGTTGGAAAGTCTACGTTTTATCCTCCCCAACAGATGGTGACATTGACTTCATCCTAGCCCCAGCTGTGGGTTCACTGACCACTGCCTCTACTGGCACCAGCCAAGGACCCAGCACCTCCACCATACCAGGTCAGAAAGCACCTTCACCCTAGAAGAAAGATCAGTAGTCCTTTTGTGCGGTTGTTTGTGGCCGAGACAAACTTGCACCGACTAGCCATGATGATATTGTCTCTTCTTCTCTGCCTCTTTAATTTGTGTTTTATTAGCTGTATACAACTCAGGTATTTCAACACTGTGCAGATAATTAAATGGTGCCTCTAACATCTGCTGTCTTCCCCCTCAAAGCAGGGCCATCCACGGAGCCATCTGTGGTTGAATCTAAAGACAGGAAGGCCAATGCCCACCTTATTCTCAAGCTGATGTGCGATAGTGTTGTTCTGAGGCCACACCTACGAGAGCTGCTCTCTGCCAAGTACAACTCTTTGTTTATATTCAAGAATATTTCCGAATTCACAGAGAACCGATGTGTCATCCTTTTAAATAAAATAAGATGAATTGATGCTTTTTCTTCAAAAGAAGATTACCCACGTTTTGTCTATTATTATTATTTGTTCACTCTGCTGTCTCTCTGAAGTGTTTGTGTGTGTTGTTGTTGACAGGGATGCCCGTGGAATGACCCCATTCATGCTGGCAGTCAGTGGGAGAGCCTACCCTGCAGCCATCACTGTTCTGGAGGCTGCTCAGAAAATGGCCAAGGGTAGGTCACTCAATCAGCTCACTGCTGTCTGCTGTGAACTGGGTTGGCATTTGAGGGGAGACTGACTGTTCTGCTTGCAAACCTGTATTTGACAGCAGTTCTGCTTTGGTTGCTCCTCTTACATTTATTCTGATATGGTGCTGATACAAAGGGGAAGGGAACAGTGCTGTGGCCACTCACCAACTTTATGAATAAATTCAGACAAAACAGCATAAATATATCCATGTCAAACTGTAATTTGAACTAGTTAGGTAACAGATCATGAATTTGAGGTTATCTATGATTTTGCACGATGATGCATGATGACCTTTTCTGTCTTTTGACAGCCATCATGGTGCAAATGTAATCTCCCTGTCCTCATGTTTCTCTTTTTGTTCCTCAATTGTCTTGAACACAGTGGGTGACCCTGGCATTGCAGAGAAGGAGGATGCTGATTCTGTGTTTATGGAAATGATTTGCCCCTTGGGGACCAACCCAGATGATTCTCCCCTCTATGTCCTCTGCTGCAACGACACCTGCAGCTTCACTTGGACTGGAGCCGAGCACATCAACCAGGTCAGTCGCGTGGGAGGCCTTTGCACTGAGGTTCAGGGTAAAAGCATTTGGCAGTGTTATAAGCCACATCCGAGCAAAATTCAAGGGTTTCTCCATCACGAACGGGCAAAATGGAAGTTTGAGATTTTTTTTAATTGACACTGTAATGATCAATCACCCCATTTACTTTGTATTTAGGATATCTTTGAGTGTCGGACCTGTGGTTTGCTTGAGTCTCTCTGCTGCTGCACTGAGTGTGCCAGGGTGTGCCATAAGGGACACGACTGCAAGTAAGTGCTAGTCTTTATTGTTCAAGCTTTGTAAAGGTTTGTGTCTTTCTTACAATTGCTCTTGATCTCCTGTATTTCGGAACTCTATCATATGCATGGTCATACAATTACTGTGGTGCTGTTCTTTCCAAGGCTGAAGAGGACCTCTCCCACAGCATACTGTGACTGCTGGGAGAAATGCAAGTGTAAAACACTGATCGCTGGTCAGAAGGCCGCTCGCCTGGACCTGCTATACAGGTTACTCACCACCACGAACCTGGTCACCACACCAAACAGCAGGTAAGACCCCATTAAGACTCCCTCTATGGCCCTTTACTATCTACTGTTTATTAGATTAGTGTACTTTCTAAGGGGTGTATTTATATAGCAAGGTGCCCTATGTAATAAAATGGGAGGTAGAGCAGGTGGCTGTGGGCCTAGAATGCTGCTTTATTTAATAATCAGGTTAAAATAAGGAAACAAACTCAGACAGCTGCTATCGCTTCATAAGCCATTAAATCATCTGAACTGTATTATTTTGACACATTGTATGGAGAACACCTGTTAATGTATTATTGGCCAACAAATGATATTTCTCCAATTGCTTTTTGTTTCCATCTACAGGGGGGAACATATATTACTGTTCCTGGTGCAGACTGTTGCAAGGCAGAGTGTTGAGCACTGTCAGTACCGACCTCCACGCATCAGAGAAGACAGGAACCGCAAGGCTGCCAATGCAGAAGGTGGGTACATGATAATTTTCACGTTTTCTCCACCTTTCACCATTAATGCAGTCTAATGGTTTATAAATTTGTCTTGTGCCAATAAGTAAAGCATCTTACTGTGGCCTGGAGTGCAGCTTTTCAAAGACAACTGTTGTTTGAAAATCCTCTCCTCCTTTCCAATCTCTCAGACTCTGACATGCCCGACCATGACCTGGAGCCTCCCCGCTTTGCTCAGCTGGCTCTTGAGAGGGTGCTGCAGGACTGGAACGCTCTTAAGTCCATGATCATGTTTGGCTCTCAGGAGAATAAAGACCCGTGAGTAGCACAATCTAACACCCTAGTTTTAGTTCCAAATTTGTGGTTTGGGTATGGCAACTGAGTATTAATTTCACATGTAATGTAAAAGCAAGGTAGGTCTTTGTGATGGGGTACATGGACCAGAGTTATGTAAGTTCTTAATGATGAGCAGTAGTGTGACTCACACCACAATCTTGTCTCTGTTGGCTAGACTGAGTGCCAGCAGCAGGATCGCTCACCTCCTGCCTGAGGAGCAGGTTTACCTCAACCAGCAGAGTGGCACCATCCGCCTCGACTGTTTCACCCACTGCCTCATCGTCAAGTGTGCGCCTGACATTACTGTAAGTCGGGTTAGTCTTTCTCCTCTTTCCCTGACGGAATGCAACAGGACTGATCGGCAACTCCTCCCCCTCAGCTTCTATATACATGATAACCATTGAGTGGGCAGATACAATATTAAACACAACTTCCTCTTGGTTCAGTATAATTATAATGGATATTCTCCTATGAAGAATTAGGGAAACACACACTGAAACTAAACTTACTTGCTTTCCTCAGTCAGTTCCTTTGTTCTTATCACATCTTGCACTGAAAGCATTTGAGTAACTCTCAAAGATGTCAGCACTGCCTTACCATCTCCTTTCTCTCTCACTAGTTCATAGACACCCTCCTGGGCACACTAGTGAAGGAGCTGCAGAACAAATACACTCCTGGCCGGAGAGAGGAAGCAATCAATGTCACCAGGAGGTTCCTGCGCTCTGTAGCCCGCGTCTTTGTCATCCTCAGTGTGGAGATGGCTTCATCTAAGAAGAAAAAGTAAGAGTGCAGGGTTGTTGTTTTTTTAAATTTTAGTGCATGAATAGTATTCTCTTTTTGAACATTTGCCACACAGATGTCTACCATTTCATATCCACATGTTCTCAGATGATCTGTTTATTGTCCACTGTCCTCTTTTCTTGTGTGGCCCTGTTTCTGTCTTTAATTTGTCTTGATTGCTTTGTAAACTTGTACTAGAAACATGTAATATAAATAATTATTACTATTCTTCCACTATATTGATAAACCTTGATTGTGAACCACTTTGTAAACTTTGTTTTAGAAAAGTGCTATACAAATAGTTATTATTACTAAATATATTATTGAGCCACACCGACTCAAACCCAGAAAGGGCCTACAAAATCGCCAGCTGTGACCTGACCTTGTGAAATATACAAAACCACCGCTGATTTTCTGTCTCATCTTGATTTCCTCCACAATAGCAACTTCATCCCGCAGCCCATTGGGAAGTGTCGTCGTGTTTTCCAGGCCCTGCTGCCCTACGCCGTAGAGGAGCTTTGCAATGTGGCAGAGTCGCTGATTGTCCCGGTGCGAATGGGCATCGCAAGGCCCACTGCCCCGTTTACGCTGGCCAGCACCAGCATTGACGCTGTTCAGGGCAGCGAGGAGCTCTTCTCTGTGGAGCCACTGCCCCCGAGACCGTCACCTGACCAGTCTAGCAGGTCAGTTTATTTTTGTCCCTGTGGTTCCCTGTCAGGGTGGAGGTTGGGTGTTTGAACATCCTGGGTACCTTTTCAAACGGAGATGTGTTATCTTGGTAAATTGAGTGGTTTAAATTAACTTTTATTTATTGGGTTATTTGATAATGCTTTGAAAGTGACTCAGCAAATCAGAATTGAGGGCTGGTACTATCTATAATTAATATTTTTTTCATTTTGTTGGTCTCATTTTGTACCATTTTTAGCCCACTTGCCCCCATTAGCTAATAAGTGTTAATCAGTGGAGCTCTAGCTCTGTCATTGGTGAATATTGGTGGAAATTCCCATTGGGATCTTCAACCTTTAAACGGTCCCAATCCATTGATGAGTGCAGAAAACTGTGTGGTTCCATGTTCAGTTTCATATTAAACATATGAGTATGAGTTTTCATTACAAAATGAACATGAGGTGTCTTATTACAAGAGTTCATATGTAAGATATGTCTACATTCATATTTGCTGTAATGCATCACATTTAAATTTGGTAGAATTTTAAAACCGTTGTCAGTCTATGTTACGAGCTAGATATGTCCCAGTACTAGTCTCATTTTTCTCTCTGTTGTCTGTTGAACGTCATAAATTCCATTTGACGTGTACTGTTTACAATATTTATCCTCTGGCTCAGAGTGTTCTCTTAAAGGCCATCGTCTCATGATTGCCTTCTAATTTCCTGCCATGAGAACTCTTAACAAGTATTTCTCAATATCAAGTTGAACATCAGACCGAAAAGGAAAGGCTCTTGTGTTTTGTTTTCTTTTGCGTTGGATATAATGAATCTGGGCTTCTGTTCATCTCCTCCAGCTCAAGCCAGACCGCCTCCTCCTACATCATCAGGAACCCCCAGCCTCGGCACAGCAGCCAGTCTCAGCCAGTCAGAGGCAGAGACGAGGAGCAGGACGACATTGTCTCAGCAGATGTGGAAGAGGTGGGGGCCTCATTCTAAAGTCATTAAGTCGATAATGAGCTTTGTATGTTCGTGGTTCAGTGCGTGGTGGTGACTGAATGTTCAAGAAAGTGTGATGCCACCTAGAACTACTTAATATTGAATGTGTGGGTGGAATTACACAAGAGTTCAACTAGATGTGGATGCATCAGTTCGATGCAGATTTGGAAAGTTGTGTTGACTGTTCATTGTTTCTTTGAGGTTTTCTGGCAGTACACAATTTGGGGGAGTAAAAATATGTTTAGAAAGTCTTGCAGTGTCCATCCAAGTCATCTGTGTCAAATGGCCATGTTAAGGTTTAGTTTGGATGTAACACTATAATATGCTCCTATAGCATATTATGTATTTAAAATACACAAGATGTGCATTTGGTTTACTCCTACTGTTGAAAGATTTCAGTTTGGAATCAGATGAGCTGCCTATCCTCTGTTTTGCCTCAGTCGTTTTTCTTCCGTGTTGAGGTCTGACTATGTCGTGTTTGTCTCTCAGGTTGAAGTTGTTGAGGGAGTTGCAGGGGAGGAAGATCACCATGATGACCAGGAGGAGCAGGGAGAGGAAAATGCCGAGGCAGAGGGGCAGCATGATGAACATGATGAAGATGGTGAGAAACACCTCCTTTCCCCTACTTTGTATAGGAACGCAAAGGAAAATGGTGACAGTGTAGTTGGTCATCTAGTTGGTTTGATGAATATTGCTTGATCCTGAATCCCCAGCCAACAGTGATTGGAGCCCCTCCCCCCCTCTTTCCTTTGTTTCCTGCTTCCAGGAAGTGACATGGAGCTGGATCTGCTGGCAGCAGCCGAGACTGAGAGCGACAGTGAAAGTAACCACAGCAATCAGGACAATGCCAGCGGCCGCAGGAGTGTCGTCACAGCAGCCACTGCTGGCTCTGAAGCAGGTTGGTCAACAACTGTTTTTAATCTTGCATTTTAGATTTCATTCTAGATTTTTGTTAAATCCGCTGACATCATTAAAAAGTCCTCGACTGTTCCCTGGACTTTTTATGGAAATGTGGTCACCTGTCTTATTGACCTCATTTAACTGTCCATCCAGATTTTCCTAAGGCTCCAACCGCTTGCTGAATAGAAAATGCATTTCTTTCTTGCCATAATGTGATATATTTTTTTCATTCAGTCGCAGACTTATTCAGTCCTCACATAATCACTAGTGTTTAACAGTCAGCCTAGAAGAGGCCCTTGTTTTTTTTTTTTACTTATTTAGAATTCATTTTAGACTGTGGGCATTTCTGTGTTTGGAGAGCTAATGATATAGCAGACAAAATGGTCCCTGGCTCAATACTCAATGTATTTCATTTGCAGGCAGTAGGGTGTCCTTGGCATTTCCTATTTTTGGTATGGGCTCCTCTTTACTTCAATGCATATACAGTATGTCAGGGCGAGAGTGAATTTTCAAAGTGCACACACCGTTTCCCTCTGATAGTTCCTACAGTTTAGCCCTCCTTTATCCTCATATTTCACTTTTATCATTCCTGTCATTATTAACTAATACTATTATTCACCACGAGTCTAGCAACCTTGATGTTCTTTCCTCCTAAATAACAGACTAATCAAAGTGTATCTATCTTTTCCAAATGGTGTGGTGTTTTGCTCCTTAGCTATCTCTAATTTGCATTTCCTACTAATGATGTTTTTGTTTCTTTTCCACTCTGAACACCCATTACACTTGAGATGTTGCTGTTATCTTTCCCTCTACTGCAATTTCCAATAAGTTTTAAAGTCAAATACAGAAAATTAAGCCATGTATTTATTCAGCACTAGCTGACCGACAGCAATGGAGCTGTGGTTTGACTCAGTGTTTGCAGTATCATATTAGTATTGTTTGGCCTTGTGGTGGTGTGGTTCACTAACCTGCACTCTGCCTGGAAAAAAGTTGATGTGAAATGTGCAAACAGGAAGAGTGAGATGTATAAACATGAGAAATTAAACTTGTCTCCATTCTTCACCCCTCCTCCTCTCCCCAAGGTGCCAGCAGTGTCCCTGCCTTCTT
>CABFOQ010032302.1:0-11145 GCA_900660455.1 Gephyroberyx darwinii
AGGTTGAACTTTCTCAACTGTCGCAGGAACTACATCCTCTTGTAGTTCCTCTTTTTTGGTGATGGAGCTGATGTTCAGCTCCCACCTGAGGTCCTGGGTGATGATGGTACCCAGGAAGCGGAAGGACTCCACAGTTTCGACTGGGGAGTCACACAGGGTGATGGGGTTGGGTGGGGCTGGGTTCTTACTGTAATCCACCACTATCTCCACTGTCTTTAGAGCATTGAGCTCCAAGTTGTTCTGACCGCACCAGGTCACCAGATGGTCGATCTCCCACCTGTAGGCGGACTCATCCTCACCAGAGATGAGCCCAATGAGGGTGGTGTTGTCCGCAAACTTCAGGAGCTTTAACTCCACCAATGTCATCTATCTGCTGCAATGCAGCTGTGGTCATATGTAAAATATGCAAATAAAACAAGGCAAATAAATAAACAGTAAAATGCAAGATTATGAAATTGTGTTATGAGAAGTGACTTAGAACATGTACTGAGGGAGTTAGGTGGGTGTTGACAGAGAGATTGTTCCATAATGCTGGGTGTCTGATTGAGACCAGAATACATGGAGTTGCAATAGTCAATACGGAATAGTTAATTAGCTAGGCATTCACCGAGAGTGTCAAAGCTAGTTGAGTCACTGGAATTTACAGGGAGATACAGCTGAATATCAGTATAACAGTGAAAGGAGATCTTCTAAGAATTCTAAAATCGTCTTATGTGGCCGAGAGGGAACATATAAATAGAGAATAAAATAGGACCAAGAATAGAGCCTTGAGGTACCCCAAAGGTAGAATGAGCTACAGAGGATGTTTATAGAGAGATGTTTACAGTTGTAACAATATGTCAACAGGTCATCATGTGGAATTTGGTACAGTGCCTTTGGACTGGCAGATAGGGCTGATGTCCCTAAGACCTGGAGGGTTTGTTCCAGCCAACAAGGGATCACACTGCTCAACAATGTGACAAAAACTTTTGTCCTGTCTTGGTCCAGCTTTTTACACTCTCACAGATAATCAAGGGGTAATGAGAGTTTGCTATTCAGTCTATGGTGTATTTTGTGGATTTGGAAAAGGCCAATAAGCGTGTTCCCCGAGGTACGCTGTGGGAGGTCCTGCAGGGTTACACGGTGCCTTGCCTGTGGGCAGTGTAACCATGTGAAATAGCGTGCAAGCCTGAAGGGTGTGTGTAATGTATAGCCTATCCTGGGTTTGGTATTGTTGGTGGGCTTCTGGCTTTTAGCCCCTTGCAATTTCCAATTTGTGTGCTTATATGAATTGATTCAGTAAAGTAAAGTAACCCCTGTCTCACATTGGGCCTCATTCTCGAAAGTTTTCTTCAATTATTCGGAAATTTGTTCAGGTTCGAACTACCAGAGTGAGGCATAAACCTAAACACATTAAACAGCTTAAACACCACTGGGCAATGCTTAAATCAAGATGTAAATTTGGCTCTTAACATATAAAAGTTATATTACAGGACCAGTAGAACAAAATCAGTTTGAATAGTGCTTTACATCTCTCACCCTTTGGTATGGTATTTTGCTCTCTCTCTGTTTCTAACATGAGTTGGCTGTAGCAAAATTCCATTAAGAATGCATGGTTTAGGAGAGTGAGAGAGCAGGCTTTAGATGGTGACTAGCTGTGAATGAGTGGGAGGTGAAAGCACAAAGGCCAAAACAATGCAGGGAGAGGAGAGGAGAGAGTAAGGGTTGAGGGTGGATTGTAGAGTGAGCAGGAGTGAAGAGGAGAGAAGGAGGAAAGAGGGAAGAAAATAAGGAGAAGAAGAGCGAGATTAAAGGAAAGGATAAAATGGAGTCCGCAATGAGTGGGAGAGAAGGAGAGCGAGTTCAGAGTGAGGGCAGAAGGGCTGAGGAGAGTTAGGGCCACAACTGGCCTCCATCACAGACTGGCATTGGCCTCCTACACTGCTGCTTCTCTATGGGGCTCTGGTCTGGTCGGGTCAAGGACAAGACAAAGGGTAAACATGGCATCCCACCTACTGTCAAATTACAGCTGGATTCACGTTTCTTAAGAAATGAAAGCTTTATGTCTACATTGAACCCTCTCATGAGATTGAGCTTCTTGTTATAACATGACTATAGATGAAAGGATAGTGAAAGGAGCTAGGTTGAATTTAGCAGTGAGTTCTTTGGTTGGTATGCAGCAGGGTGGTGTCTCCCCCCTCCCCAATTTAAAGGCCACACAATTTAGATGTCAAATTAAGACATGGGCCAATAGGGAGCTTGTACCTATCATGTATCTCTCTCGGTGTGATAGTCAATGAACTTTTCTCCAAGATGTCAAGTCGGACCCCCGACTTGTGCATGCTCATGTGCTTTTTGGTTGGAAATAAAAACGTGAAAGGTGATGAGGCAACTGATTTATGTCTGCTTGCTCATTTATTTCAAAAAGCTGTTACCAGTACCTGCATGAGAATGAGGAAAGGAACGGAAAATTTGCTAGATGGGTCAGACAGAGCAATGTTGTTGTCAGCCATGTTGGCTAAGGTTAGCTACGTCACAAGCATCTAGTAACCCAATTTTGCTGACTTAGGGCTCAACTTGGGGGGAAATTCATGTGGTGCTTCCTGGTGGGAAACCTGTATATGTTATAATCCTGACAGCACATAAATGCACATAAAGCTTTAATCCTGAAACTGCTACAAGATTCTTTTTCAATGCCATTTACAATTCTGTGTGACTGGGCTGGATTCTTGGCAGTGCACCAAGAAACTGCAACACTTTAAAGACTTGAACTGAATTTAAGATTTAAAATGCTATATTTAACTGCAGTGAAGACCTTTTAAGGCGTTAATATGATTTAATACATTATAAGACTTTTTTCAGGACCTGCAGATACCCTGGACCATGTTGTCTGACATAAAAATGTACTGTCTGCGCTCACATTAAAGGTGCACTGGATACAATCGGCCACCAAAGGACATATGTCATTTTGTACAATGAATGATGCAAATGCCTCAATGATTGGCATTATTGACTCATCCTCCTCATCTATCTCTATGAATTTTATTTTTATTTCTTTTCTCCCTTCTAGACTACAGAGTTCTGCTCGCTTGTTTCACCTTCCCTTTGTTCCATCTGTACCTAATGTCTAATCTCATTCCTTTTTCTCTCTCTCTCTGCCTCTAACTGTTGGCTTTGTGGCAAGGCTGGACCACACTGCGACACTGTTAGAAAGGAATGGTGGATGAGTCATCCCACTGACATGCTCAAACTCTCTTTTCTTTTTTTTCCTTCTACACCTCCATCCTTGTCCAATACATTTACACAGAAAAAAAATAGATTAATGTTGCATTCAAAGTTGAACATTAATAGGTATGCATACTGAATTTTCTCCCATTTAACACACACATATAGAAATTACTATATCTTACCCTGTGTGACCTTCAGACTATATTATGACAATACACTGCAACTGTGATGGTGTATTATGAAGTATGCATTTTATCTTTTATCTTTTAAAAGGAACGCTTTGTGTGGCATGGTGGCACAGTGCTTGCACTGCTGCCTCACAGCAAGAAGGTTCTGGGTTCGATTCCCACCGGGGCCTCTGGGGTGCCCAGCTAAGTTATCTCCCGGGCCTTTCTGTGTGGAGTTTGCATGTTCTCCCCGTGCTCACATGGGGTCCTCTTTCACAATAAGGACCCCAATTGAAAAAAACACGCCACCTACTGTCCCGACCACGACGTGGACTCAACACCTGGAGCTGTTAGTCCCTGGGCGCCACAGAGGGCTGCCCACTGCTCCTGACTGCCCCCGGAGGGGCAGCATAAACAGGATGGTTCAAAAGCAGAGGACAAATTTCCCACAGCCACCCTCCCTCCTTGCATGCGCGTGTGTGTTTGGCGGCCACCACCGAATGCATGCTGTGTGTGTGAGACACAAATATGTGTTTTCGCTCAAAATGCAAGGAAATGTAAACTGACTTTGGGAACGTGGAACGTAACTGGTCTAGGGGTGAAGGGGCCCAAGTTTGGTTTAGGAGTTTGAAAAATACCAACTAGATATAGCTGTGTTCACCTCCATGCACAGTGTCATCTGAGTATCATCTGGTGGTGAGCTGGATCAGATGGTGGAATGAGCTCATATAACTCATGTATACATACTACACAAATTTAAGTGGTGGTCTTCATCTTTAAAAAATGTGGAACAGTGGATCAGCTTTTTACTGTATGTCTTTTTACTGTTTTTTTTTTTTTTTTGTGGATTTGGAAAAGACCTGTGACCATTTCCCTGAGCTATCCTATGAAAGCCACTTTGGGAATATGGGTCACTGCTGCAAGCCATTCAGTCCTTATACTTTCAAAGTGAGGGCTGTGTTTGCATTCTTGGAATTCAGTGAAGCTTGTTCAAGGTTGACGTTGGATTCCCCTCTTCTCTTCAAGATATTCATAGACCTGATATTAAGGTGCAACAGAGGTCGGGAGCGTGCTCAGTTTGGTGATGTTCGTGCGATGAATAGGGAGGTCAAACGTGATTCTGTGGTCTTGAAAATAAATATTTAAAAATCAACGATACAGCTAATCTTTTTTTTGCCTGTATTTTCAACTTTGATTTAATGGTCTACATTCTAGAAAAATGCATATTGTTGTTATAAATCAATACAATTAAAATTATATTTTTCACTGCCACAACTTCCTATTAGCTATTTGGTGAACGAGTATTTGTAACTCATTGTTTATTAAGCTAAATTAAGTTAGTGACAAAGACAATTTTATCTATAATGATATGCTTTTGATTAATGCTTAAACAACCATTACTTTGTGGAATAATACCTCATTTAATAACCCACATATCAGTTTGACCGAGCGGAGAGCAGAGTATAGCACCCTGAACTCAGTCTGACAGCACTCCATTAAAATGAATGAGAAATAGCACACAAGTAATCTCTCACTCTTGTGATTTTTAATAACTGTGATACTACCAAAACAGTTTGGCTACATGTTGTGATAAAATCATGCCACCTCCAAAATCTGTCACTGCAATCTACTTTGTTTTTCTGTTAACTATAGATGATAAAATTGTCTTCACAAATGATAACATCATTTATATTAAGTACCCATCGACTAGCATTGGAAAAAAAAAAAAACGAAAAAGAAAATTAGAACTTGTGGGAGCACTGAAGCTGGATAGTCATTTTTACTGACACATGGTGAAACCTAGCAGGCTTGTTTAGAAGATTGGTAAAATATAGAGTCCGACCAAAAAGAATAAACACTTCTTACAGTATACCAAACAACAAAACATATGTGCTCCCACAAAATGTTTACACTTGACACTTTACACTTGACACTTTATACTGACACCACTACTCAGTTTTATATAATGATATTGTTACACGAGACCGAGAGGGCAAGGTAGGTTCAACTCTTTACTCCAAGACCCCGCACAAGCCCCTCCCACTTCCTCACGGGTCACAGCCCATCCGCACAATTAACCCTTACAGGACATCTCCCCTGTTAAGTAAGAAACAACCACATTTACCAACAGTAATGTATTTTGTAAACAAATGCAGTTCTGAACTAAAAACTGCGGAAGGTCTCTTTGGTATGGGTGTTGATATCAGTGGTTCTCTTTGTGCTGCTCTGTGTTTCACACAGGTGTTGCATCATTCCACTTTCTGGCTGATATGGACAGACAGCCCTGGCCACCAGACAGACTGACGGGCTCTGGCTCTACACTTGACAATTCCCTGGTGGTCCTTGTGCAAAATGTTCAGTATTTCATTTCTCATCTCCCTGGGGATAATGATCCTCTGTCCCCTTAGTAGGAGGTTTCCCACCATAGACAGGTTCTCTCTCTCTGACCAGTATACTCCTAGCTCTGGAGGTAGGTGAGCTTTGTCTGGCCACTCAGTTCGACAATAGGCTATCAGTTTGCAATAGATGGGGTCGGCTTTCTGTTTCACAGCGATCTCTTGGAGTCTGCCTTCTGTAGCGGGGAGGCTCTGAGACATGCACTATGTCGTAGGAGAACTTCAACAGTCTCAGACGAAATCTCAGGATTCTAGGGGGAAGCTCATCTCGTGCTTTGGTGCTTAGTAATGACAGCAGAGGCTTGTGATCTGTTTCTAGTGTGAATCTCAGACCAAGCAGGTAGGAGGATAAACGTTCACATGCCCAGGTTGCTGCTAACGCCTCCTTTTCAATCTGGGCGTAGTGTTTTTCCGCCTCTGACAGTCCCCTGGAGATGAATGTGATGGGCTTCCACTCACCATCTTCCTGCTTCTGTATCAGTACAGCACTGAGGCCGAATGACGACACATCAACTGACACACATGTTTCTGCTTTGGGTGAGTACTGGGCTAGGACTCTGGGTGAACTCAGTTCTGTTTTCAGTTTCAGGAAAGCTTGTTGTTGTGCCGTCCCCCAGCACCATTTATTCTTCTCTGATAGGAGCTCTTTCAGTGGATGGGTAAAGGATGCGAGGTGTGGCAGGAACTTTCCTAGGTAGTTTGCCATGCCCATCACTCTTCTGATGTCTGCAACACAGGTAGGCTCAGGCATCTCAAGGATCGCTCTGATCTTCCCTGGGTCAGGGGTGACTCCCTCTGAGGTGATGTAGTGTCCAAGGAACATCATCTTGTCCTTGGCAAACTCACACTTGTCATTCAGTGTTAGTCCTTTGTCTCTCAGTCTCTTGAGAACCTGATGCAGCCTGGCGTTGTGTTGCTCTAGGTTTTCTGCATACACAAGGACATCATCTGCATGACACACAGCTCCCTCGCAGCCTTCCAACATCTGTGTCATTCGTCGCTGAAAATGCTCTGGAGCTGATGATATCCTGAATGGCAGTCTGTTGAAGCAATAGCGACCAAACGGGGTGATGAAGGTGGTCAGGACAGCGTTGTCTTTTGACAGGGGCACCTGCCAGAAGCCTGATGTAGCGTCCAATTTAGTGAAGACCTTTGCACCAGTAAGCATGGCCAGCATCTGGTCCACTGCTGGAAGGATAAGTCTCTCTCGTCGGACCCATTTGTTCCGATGGGTCAAGTCCACACACAGGCGTAACTTCACCTTTGCCTTTGGCACGACCAAGCCAGCACACCATTGGGTGGGTTGAGTGACCTTTGATATCACTCCCATTGTCTGCTTTGACTTTACCCCGCAAAGGAATGGGGACTCTGCGTGGCGATGACAGGGCATATGGAACAGCCCCCAGCTCTAGTTTGATCTTGTCTGTGGTTGAAGTCTTCCCCTTTCACTTGTACTGAGTGTATACGATGGATAAGCTGCAACGCTTCAATAGCAGGAAGCCCTAACAGTGGCTTTGACAGTCCTGACACAACGTAGACCTCTTGCTCTGTGGTTCTGTTTTTGATGACGAACTGTCCCTTGAAACATCCTTTAACATCCAGTATATTATTTCCCAGCCCATACAGGATTTTGCAGGCAGGCTGTAGTTGTCCATGTGTGTCTGTGGAGAAGCTGCTGCTTGGAATGGCAGTCACTGCTGCTCCTGTGTCCAATTTGAATTCTATTTTCTGTCCATTCAAACCGACCAGTTCATTCCATTCCGTGCTCACTTCAGAAATTACCTCTCCAAGAAAGGCAAACCTTTCCTCATCCTCATCTGTATGTTCCTCAGTGATGTCATGTACAGCTCCAGTAACTCTGCATTTCTTTGCATAATGTCCTCTCTGATGACATCTCCGACACTCAATGTCTCTAGCAGGGCATTCCTTCCATGGATGGTTCTTAGTGTTCTCACATCTCCCACATCCTGCTGATTGGTAGACCTTCTCCTGGGATTCACCTTGTGTGTCGTGGCTTTTTTCTCTCGAATCTGGGCCATGTCTGTCTAGATCTTGTATGTATTGCTTCAATATTATCAGCTGTCTGCTCCTCTCTTGAACTGCCTCGCAGGATCATGTGTTGCATCTTCACAGCTTCACTCTGTCTTACTCTGGCTATTGCCTTAGCTAGTGTGAGATCAGGGTCCAATTGCAAGCTTTCCGACAGTTTTGCATCTCATATACCAACAACAATTCTGTCCCTGATCAAATCCTCTCTGAGATCTCGGAATGCACAATGCTCGGCTAGGGTATGGACAGCTGTGACAAATGCTTCTACATTTTCCCCTGGCTATTATTGTTTAAAACCTGTGTAAACACAAGATACTGCAAAAATGCAAATTTCCATCAAAACTCTCGGGCTATCAACATTGGCTATCAGCTTGTAGGCACAAATGCTTTCTTTATAGGCCTATGGACTAACAGAAATAACAATAAATAACAAACATTCTGTGCCCACAGAGACTTGGACCTACTCTTAATTTACTTTGAGCCAGTTACTGTGACACACACACACACACACACACACACACACACACACATACAGAGAGAGAGAGAGAAAGAGAGATTACCTGCAAAGTTCAAGTAGTTCTTCCAGCATTTGCAGTTTGGCAAGCTCCTGTGGGGTCACCATGGCAACATTGCTATTTTTCTTGTGGTGATTTTCCTGCTTAAACTTAAGCTCACCCTCCATTCGGAAAAGCTTTTTTTCCACTGAACGCCAAAGTGGCACGTCGTTCAGGTACAGGCTGCTAGATGTGAGCAACAACCGCTCCACTTGTGCAACTGCATTTCATAGAATGTATAGAACGGAAACACTGCATTGATCAAATAATCTTGTCAGTCCCTAGGACAAATACATTATCACATTGGCCAAATTATAAAATCTTCTCAGTTCCTGTGTCTAATAATTTATTACATTGACCAAATAATATCTTTTTAGTCAGGTCAGGTTTGCAGTGGCAACAGGGCAAGCAGAGCAGCCTAGATGTCCTTTTCCCCAGTGACTTCCAGCTTCTTTTGGGTGCTTCCCTTGGGAGGGGAGCACCCAGGAAGAATCTTTAAAAGGTGCCCGAACCACCTCAACTGGCCCCTGGATGGTGTAGGCTAAGACAATTGCTTCTGGAATTGATATGGCTACATAAGCAGTTGCTCTCTGGCTAGTAAGGGTGAAGGTCAAAACCATGTCATTATTTTGACTTGGCATAATTCTGAGTTGAGACACACATTGTAAATAAATACACCTTTGCCTCCTTCAGTTTGCCTCCTGAGTCTAACTCCTTTTTTTAGACCCTTTGGCAGGGCTATCTCAACAGCCGCTTCCATTACAGGTTTTCAACAGGGTCCATTCGGACTCCGTGTCCCCAACCTCCGCCTGGATGCAAGAGAAGTTTGCTTGGAGGTGAGAGTCAAAATCATTCTGGACACAGTGCTTCACCAGGCATTCCCAGCATCCGTCACTACACATTTGGGTCTACCAGGCCTGTCCAGCAGCCTCTCCCGCCATCTCATCCAACTCACCACCAGATGGTGATCAGTTGACAGCTCAGCTCCTCTCTTCACACAAGTGTCCAGAACAGGACAGTCCCTGATTAGCACAGAAATCCAACAACTAGTGATTACTGGTCACAAATGTCTGTGCATGGCCTGTATGCGTGCAGACATTTCATGTGCGCAGATTTTCAAGCAACACCAGTGAAGGATATAGGAAAAGATCCTTGTGATACTTTTTGATATTTTCTCAAAGCCTATATTATTAAACATTTGAATAATGACTGTACCCTACACTTTGCAGCCTGTTTTAGGATAGGCTCCAGGGGTTAGGTTAGGCTATCAATTGTGACAATGAAAATGTCCCTCTGCACTTGATTTAGGTGTTGGCCAGTATCTTCATCAGACTGTATGGTATTTTATACCATACACACCAACCGTCCTGGTAGGGGGATCCCTCTCTGAGTAGTCCCTCCCAAGGTTTCTTCCATTTTTCCAAAAAGGTTTTTTGGGAGTTTTTCCTTGTTCTTTGTGAGGGTCTAATGTTGGGGGATGTCGTGTACTAACCATTTAATGTTTCACATGTTGGGCACTGTGAAGCCCTTAGAGACTGTAATGGTGATTAAGGGCTATACAAATAAATTTGATTTGATTTGATTTGATTTGATTTGATTTGATTTGATTCATAGCTGTTGTTTCCAAAATTTTATTCTGCACTGGGGTTGAATAACGGCTAATATCTACAGCCGATGGACCAAGAGGATAAGAGAAGCAGCTGGTAACTTTTGATTCAACTTAGAGAAGCTTTTACAATGTTGGATTTAGTCTTATTTGTATACTATTTATTGGAGCAGGATATGAAGAGAATCAAACATACACCTTTCTGTGGTGTTTTTTTTTTTTTAACTCATCGACTAGCGATACCTGGGGGACCTCTGAGTGACAGCAGGGAGCTCAGTATTTAGGGTTCCCTGTTTTGGTCAAACAACCACAGAGTTATGAGTCATAGCAGTGAAGCATCTGACTTTTAGAAAGGGTGCAGAGGCTCTTTTGACAGTTATACAAAAAATCATCAAACTCAAACATTGGAACGGGTTAGACATCGTTGTTGAAAAGACCTTGGTGAATGTATACATAAAAATGCTGTTGTTTGCAGAGGCCATTTCCCACTGTATAACTAGGATCAGTTGACAAGGGACACCCACAGTGTTAGCCAGACAGGGAATGGGCTACAATGTGAATGATTTTTCAATGCACCAATACAAAATGACTTCTGGGACTTTTTGATCAAATGAGGACAGAGCAGAAAACTTTGGGCCTGTTTCTATTCCAAACTGGTTGTAAAACTACCTACAGGACGCTGGACTCTGTAGTGTTTTAAGGAAGTATCAATAAATAATGATCCTTTGACCTCTAAAAGATCAGTGAGGTTTTGTTGTCATAAAATGTAGGCTCATGGTTTTAATGTATGTAGATGTCATGTAGCGCTACCACTGATTTCAATATGGCATTAAAGGTATATATACCGATCAGCCGTAACATTAAAACCACCTGCCTAATATTGTGTAGGTCCCCCTCGTGCCACAAAAACAGTTCTGACCTGTCGAGGCATGGACTCCACAAGACCTCTGAAGGTGTCCTGTGGTATCTGGCACCAAGATGCTAGCAGCAGAGATCGGGGAATTTGGAGGCCAAGTCAATACCTTGAACTCTTTGTCATGTTCCTCAAACCATTCCTGAACAATTTTTGCAGTGTGGCAGGGTGCATTATCCTGCTGAAAGAGCCCACTGCCACCAGGGAATACCGTTGCCATGAAGGGGTGTACTTGGCCTGCAACAATGTTTAG
>CABFOQ010032315.1:0-11024 GCA_900660455.1 Gephyroberyx darwinii
GGGCTTACTAAAAGGGGGAGGTGGGGTATCATGGAGCCAGCATGATGAGGTCACACCTTAGGCAAGTAAATCATTGCTTGCTGAAGGAGGGAAAGAGACAGACTGCTCACTACACTGCACTATCTCTACTTACTCTATTAGTAGGAGCTTATCATACGTGAATGTGTGCGGATACACATGCATGCCCATGCATACACACAAATGCATAGGTACATTAATAACTCTCTCATAGATAGCCAATTACACACACGCAAACATGTTTTCCTCATATCGTGCAGCCCTAGCATATAGACAAACTCACACTGTTATACATGCAAGCCAGAACTATCTCCCTCTCTCTCTTACATACACACATACATACACATACATACACACACACTCACAAACACACACATGCACACATCTGTGCAGTCTGCTATTCTCACATCAAACAGAATCCCATGGGGGAATGTCTCAGTGTAGGTAGCCATGCAGAAAAAATATTCTCTCTCAGCCACTGTGTCTTGAAAACCCCCTGTGACTACAAGTGAAAAACTACATACTGATGAACCTTCAAGGTCAGTAAGCTGCTTCTTCCCGAGTCAGGACTTCAAAAAATACAGTCAGTCTTTTACATTTCAAAAATAGATTATGTTTCTGCATAAGCTTAATGCCGCACCACAGTACCTAATTGAGATACCATGAATCTTAACTGCTTCTTTTAAGCCAACGGGACTCCTGGTAAAGCGTACAGGGTAATCTGAGGACATTCGATCGATGCTGATAACATCACCAGCATATGAAAATAGGGACATGAGGATAAGCTATAGGCTGTAGGATATTCTGACAACAGTATAGGATGTGGGTGTTTTAAGTGCTTTATTATGAGTCAGTTGTCAAAGGAATGTACATGCCCATGGGGCAAGTGAAGTAATTGGATTTAGAAATGGATTGTGAACCAGGAGAGATTGTGAAATGTACAGAACAAAATAGCTACCCTTACACAACAAACCCGATCACACTTTCCTGATACTAGAGATCATCCAGGGTCCTTTTATGACTGTGATGTCACATTGACCTGATACATATATAACCTCACACTAAGTTCACCTCTTACTGAAATTCTTCAATCTCGAAAATGTGGCACTGTATTTGTGTGCTCTTCACTGACATCCAATTCCATTTCGCTAGATGTTTTCTCCATAACAGTGATAAGAGGACAACCTCGCACTCAACTATTTATTCCAATATATTTCAGTGCTGAGTTTCTTCCCTTGCCTCCTCCACTGTCTATTTGAAAGAGTGGATACCAACTGTTACAGTCAATAGTTTATTCATGTGCATCATTCATTTGTTAATGGGACTACTAAACAACCTGCCTCTGCTCCCACTAGTATCTGCCAGTACTAACCCTGTAATGTATACCGTCTAGCTTAAAAGGTTACTGGATGGGGTAATTTGGCAGGGGTTAATCTGACCAATACAAGATGCTTACATGTCCCTCCCCTCACAGTCTGCGCTTCATGTGATGATTGCAAAAAGTGTATTATAAACTAAGGCTGCAATGCACAGTTCATTTTCTTTTAATCCATCAATGCTTCATCACCAAGACCTACTGAGCTCACAGATATCTAATCAGCTAACACAACCTTCTATCTAAAATTAGCTAAGATTATCACCTTTATTATTTATTTTTGATACACAGTTCTTTGTGTTCTTCACACATCCTTCACAAAACTTTAGTGTACCGAGACGAGGATTAGGATTAATAAAGGGACAATAATTCTCCTCTGATTATAATAGGATCAAGAGATATGCATCAGAAGATGTTCAGGTTAATGCATTATTCAAATCAAATCTATGTGGGAACCACAGCAGGTCGAAGGATCGCATGGAGTGTGTGGATCATCCTTTATTTCTACAGAAAAGCAGCACAGACACTGAATTATTAAAGAGGGCTTTCTCTGCATATAAAACAATATATTACACAGTATTATGTTGTGTTTGGAGCCCAGGAAGACCAGTTTACAGCAACTAGTCTCTACTGGGGATTCTGATCATTGAAAGACTTTGTATACACACTGTTGTCCCTTGAGTTGCTTTGGGATTTCCCGTGAGTGAAAGGGAAGCCATCATGGTTTTTGGTGGACATTAGACCTCCATTTGTGAGGCGATATGTAACTTCTTTAGCCTGTTCCCAGTAAATGTTTCATGATAGAGATGATGATGGTCTATAAGCTATTTAACTCAATGAAGAAAGCTCCCTACACTTTCGGGAACAACACTGTAAATGGT
This sequence comes from Gephyroberyx darwinii, assembly GCA_900660455.1. Lineage (NCBI taxonomy): Eukaryota > Metazoa > Chordata > Actinopteri > Trachichthyiformes > Trachichthyidae > Gephyroberyx > Gephyroberyx darwinii. The sequence goes on from CABFOQ010032315.1 coordinate 2,275, forward strand.
GCTCGGTTACTGATAAAACCTGCTATTTTCATTGCCGAAAAGCTGCAATAAATATGTACATCTTTATTGATCATAAGTTTGAGTAATATGTTGCATACATCTTATATTACGGTGTGCTAAGTAATGCTATAATAATAATTTGCATTAAGTACGGTAATAACATGCAATACATTATGTTTTTATGTACATAATGTGGGTGGTACTAACCTCATCCTGATGTTCCACAACTGGAAGAGAACGCTGATAATTAGTGACATATAAATGTAAGCAATGTTTTTGTTCAGCTGAACATACAGATGAAAATGGATATTTCTACCCATGCCCTAAGCTTGATTTTGTCACTTAACAAATCTAATGATCTAGTTTTTTCCAAGTGTGCCGCTTTCCACAGGTTATCCCCCACTTAAAGATCTGTTGGTACAGTCATTAATCATGAAATGTCATTATCGTTGCCTAATCACCCCAGGTGGCCTTAGCTGTACACATTAATTGACAGAAAGGGGACTCGGTAACACTTTTGTATCCCTTCAGCTTTTCGTAGGAGCTTTACTGGGACCAAAATGTACTTTACTGGGCACACAGACACTATTTTAAATCAGATCAGATTAAGAATACACCTTTCATAAAATGAATTTGGAATCATGCTGTAAAGCAATGTGTTCTGTCTTACTGATCTAAAATACAAATCATCAAATCATACAAAAAAAGGGTGAAGCAATTTCTTTACATGATTTCTCTTATTATCAATAAAAACTAATAAATGATATCTGCATCCTCATATTATTAGCGTTAATTCATCATCTGAATGATCATATATTAAAATCCAATGGGTGGGGTAAAATTCCTCCACTCCTGCCATTGCTAGATAGCATGAATGAGGTATTTGCAGTATATTGTGACAGTCTGGTTGCATCATAGTAATAAAGACCCATTAGAGTGAGAAATGATCTAATGTATTGTAACAAGCCATCACACTGGGTAACCTCTTTTATTCTTGCAGGAGTCAAGGACACCATCTGGCACCACTCTCAACAAGACACATGAGATGTCAGCGCAGACTGGTGTGGTAAACCACATTATCATCCAACATCAGCCCCCCTAGTGAACATACCTACCTGCCTCATCTGCCATTCCTTGAGTGTGCAGTAGGGTTAGATGATGTGGTATTTCTGCCTGATAAACTGTTAATATTTGTTAAAATAATATTTGGCCTTATTTCGGAGACAAAATGCTATACATTAAGGGAAGTTGGTTGTGTTAGAAATTATAGATTAGAGAACAAAAGGCCAGAGAAAATATATCTGCCATGTAAGAAATACTGCACATATTGCTACAACAGCAGAGACCTACAGTTGCAGCCATTTATACTGCATACTTGTTGAGTTACTGCTGCAGTTGGGCTCAATCCCCATGAGGAATTATTTGCGAAAAAAATCACATTTTGTTTCTTAGCTGTCAGAAGTTTCATCACATGGTCTGCTAACTAGCTGACTGAGAACCATTATAAATTTATTTTAAATTTTCGAATGTGGTTATACTCTGTAACATTCAAGGAGGAGCTGTCTGCAGTGTTAATACAGGGTAGATGCAGGATGAATGCATGAAGAGGACTTCCTCCAGTGGTTACCACTGTAGGATCCTAGCCTAAATACCAACTGAATGCTACTTTGAAAGATGAAAGTAAGGTCTCACGTGTTGACATTTATGCTGTGTTGGCCAGTGATATTTAAAATATAATTGACCATTTTCCATATTCATGAGATTCACAAATCAGGGGGACATGGGCTAGCAAATAAAAAAAATGTATTCACAAACACACACCCACACACCAACATGTGCTAACACTATCTCACACACATATGAGTCTGGTGATTTGAAAACTCAAAGAGCATAATGAAATACTACCACCATCTATATGTCTTATTTTGTGTTGTAACATCCCTGACCTGATGTGTCCGTGACCAGGGTATAGCTGCAGAACGGCAATGCAGCCTTAGGAGAGAAAATTCGCTCACTGGAGGTCAGAAGAGACAAGTCTAAAATTTATGGGAAAATTACATTTAATGTGCCGTTTATGGCTGAGCCTGCAGATGAGGTTATCTCTTGAATCAATAGCCTATATTTAGAGACGGTGGAAGGCAACCAAGGACATACAGTAGATGTAGAACTATGATATTTGTTATAAGCTTGACATACAGCATAAGACTGGTGAAGATTTTTTACTGCAGTGAATATTGTCTGTGAGTAATGCTACTAGATAAATGAAAATCGTCTCTGGTAATGCCCTTATCTCTGGTAATGCATAAAAGAAATTGTCTTTTCCAACAAATGTCATTGGAAGTTTCCCCGAAATGCCGGTGAAGTTGTGCATACAGTTGTTATATGACACCAGGAAAAAATACTTTACATAAGATTCAATGTACAATTTGCTAAAATATAACACAAAATATAAACAAATTCAAAAAATCAAAATAATAAACTCTGAGTACAGTACAATACTGTGAAAGTAGGGCGTGTTTGAATACACACCATTGCTCTTACCTGGAACCTGGATCCAAACTGTTACTCCTGAGCCTTCAAACAATGTAAGTATCTTCTACAATGAAATGCCGATGGAGATGATCTGCATGTAATCCAAAACTCACACATCACAACTCTGAAGGAATGTTCCAACTTTTTGGTCTCCTGTGTCCCTCTTTCAGCAGAAAAATATTTGCCTCTCCAGAAAGGAAAGGGGCGCTTTCCTCTTTTAAAGGAAACCCCTGATAAGTTCCTTCCTGTGCGCTACCTCAACAATTGCATTCAAGCAACCAGGAACACAGGGATCACTTCCTGTGTTCTAGGCAAAACACTGCTTTCAAAATGTTGTTCTGTAATTACACGCTTGTATGATGTAGTTTAAAGTTATCAAGATCTCTAGCTGTTCTAAGACTAAACCATAATTCCTATGTGGAGCATCTCATGTTGAAATGAGTGTGTTTTTTCAATGTTTGACACCGTTTAGTCAAATTATAAATAAAAGCTTGAAACAAATGTTCCATGTGTCAACTACTGTATAGTATGAATCAAATATAGTGTGGCATATTATTCATTTATCACTAAAGAATAAGTGTCCTAGAACTGGTGAATGATTGCAATGGTCCATGATATGTATTTCAACAGTGTTAGCTGCTGGGAATTATGGCTAGAAGAGATCTTTATTTTCTCTTTTCCTACTACTCGCTGACGAAGTTGAAAACAAGGTGAGGTGGCAAATTAAGTGTCACTTAAAGTAGAAGGTCACTGGCACTAACATGGGAGCTGAAAGATCCCCCACCTCCCAAGTTGCTAACAAACATGGTTGGGTGTTGAATCCATACTGAATATAAATGATTAAATGATAAATGATCAATAAAACTTTAGGTGTCTTACGAGCACTTCTAAAACATTTTAAGAAAAGAAACACTCTCAAATCTCAACACTCTCAACAAATCTGTTTGAAGGATATGTTCTGTGCAGTTTGGGCAGTTTCTAATTACACAGCAGAGTAGCAATCAACACTAAATGAGGCTAAATATGGACAAATAGGACAGCATGTGTCCATGCATTAGCTCAAGGTTTTGTTGCCCATTTAATAATTTTAAAAGCGTGTATACTGAAACAGCGCATTGATAAGCAGAAATTAGCAAAATAACCAACAGCATTGTCACCTGTTTTTAAAAAGCAGACCAATATGTATCTGATCCTAATAAAAGTTAAAAAATAAAAATAAAAATAAAATTTAAAAAAATTACAGTTATATATGGGTGTAGAGGGATGTAGCATATGTAATGTATGCAGTAGTTCCCTGAATCTCAATAAAAGTCTTTTTTTTTAAAAAGCCCAGTACATACATACATCCCCCCGTACATTTTATTCCAATGTGAATGTCTAATAAAATACAGAAAAGTGATATTAAAGGTTTTATCTTTTAAAGACTAGTAGTAGTAGCTGTAGTAGTGTACTTGTAGTGTAGTAGTGTACTGTATAATGTGATATCCCCATAAAAAATAATGAATATCAATATTCCGAACTATTCAAAAAAACAATACAATACATACAACCATCATCCATAAGAGTCTCGGGGTCGTGGGTCTGATCCCCATGTAGTGTCAACTGTAACTTGTAAGTCGCTTTGGATAAAAGCGTCTGCTAAATGACTGTAATGTAATGTACGGCATACCATGTGGTCAAAATACCTCTTCAAACTGGCTGCTGTAGTAAACTGTGAACTGACAGACTGGGAGATTCGTTCATTTAATGCTACGATAGCAGAAAATTGCCAACGGCAGAACAGCATTTGGTAAGTTTTCAGCTTGGCCTGTATCACATTTTTTCTCATTGACGTGTGTCTCTTTACTTTTGGTAGGCAGATAAGACGTTGCCGTGTTGACAACCTATGTATGTATGTAGTTTGGCCATATTTTAGTTCAATAGTGGATGCGTAGTGTAAAATATATTGACGTCAAAACATGCTTGCACTAAATTATTTAAACGTGCTTGCAAAGACACTAACATAACTCCATGAGGCCAATAATCTGTTGATAAGGCTCTACTACAACAAAAACTTTTCGGTCAATATCAGTGGCACAACGCGCAATCAACGCGTTGCAGAAAAGCGCCAGTAGGACACTCAAGGACTGTGAGAGAGCCTCTCTACTGTGACTCGTGTTTTCCCCCCCACATTAACCGGTAAATGTATACATTTACCACGGAGTTGGGAAATGTATACATTTACCAGGTTCCCACATTTACTGTAACAGATATTTGCGATTTGTGGTCATGTTCAAGACTTACTCTATCGAGATTTGGTATGCCAGTCTTAATATTATTCCCGCTGGTCTTTTTGCAACCACGAGAGGTGATGTAATTAGTGAGGTTGACAAAATATTGATCTATAAGGGCATAGTTCAAAATCATTCCAAAATGAAAAATAAATTTACCACTCCATAAGCAAGAAGCTAGAAGCGAAAATATATAGAATGCTCTATATTCCATTGAGACGATAGTTGTTTAGGGGCGACAAATTTGAGATCAATTCTGATCATATACACATACATCATCTACAATGACTGGAAGATTGTGTTGTTTATTTTCAGGAAAATTGGACATTTACTAAACAGGTGTGCTGTGTGCAGTGTTTGTGTACAGTCAAACATCATCATGCACTGTGGGCTCAATTTTTTCAGTATTTTGATTGAAGCAAGGTTTCCTCACATATTGACAAATTATTATTGTTTGGCATGGGCCTGAACTGGACCAGAAAAATGTTGATCTTTTATGCAAAGAAAGGCAGTTATTGTAAAAAGAAGATGAAATAGAAGAAGATGGAGGAGGAAGAAGAACACGTAGAAATACAAGACAAAAAAATATAGACACACAATCAGGCCTAACACTTAACACATAACACCCATTTATACTATTCAAGTTCATATTATCATATCAAAGCAAACAAATGAAAAATTGCATTAGGTTAAGGCAATGATGAATACCAACTCAGGAAAATTATAGCTCAACTGTTTATTTGATTTATTTTGCAGAATGCACACAAGAAACAAAATAGACCCAAATAATCATATGCCATCTCCATCAAATCTGATCACAACTATTTAACATTCTTTCCTCTAGCATCAACACTGATTTTGTTAGCAAACAAAGTGACATTATTTCAGAATGACTGTTCATTCATGACCTTTTACAAATATTCATTTTTAGTCTAGCCAAACATCACAAGATGTGTGGAAGGGAGTGAAATAAAACAAAAATACAGAGGACCATAAAAGAGATAAGAATGGAAATTAAGCAAGATTGAGAAACATAAAACATTATTAAAACCAAAGGAGCAAATGCATACTTTAGGTAAATGAAACAAAATATATGGGTGCGTAGACTCCCATAAAAATGAATAGCAAAGTATTGACAGCAGTTTATAGAGTTGATAGTTTCCAGAAACATTGATTGTCTTTGCAATTATGGTCTTTACAACACTGTCACTCTTGAGAATATGTTATAAAGGGCCAGCTCTATGTTGCGTAATATGCTTGTGCATTGATTATATAATATCAAAGCTTCAAAATTAAATGAATAAAATCATTTCATACATAAAAACAAGTAGATGTCTTTTCTTTGCTTTGTGTCTGGGTGTATAAACAACATTTTCTTAGAAATAACTATTGTAACTATATCTCTTTTTGTGCAATAGACCCCTGGATACAAATATACCACACCTATTAACATTTTTTTAATAGAATGCAATAAGACAACTGGACAACCCTGTGAGAGACTATTGGTGAGAATTTGGTGAGGTGGTATATGTTCAATAAATTTTGACTATGTACAAAAAAAACAATATTTAATATTACAATACAAATTCCTCTTATTTACAGTTTGGTGGGATTTTAAACAAACTCATGTACTCCTGTGTGATTAATGAAATTTGGAAATTGACTATGAATTAATTAAAATGAGATGAGTGTGAACATCCCCTTCAGGTTTTAAATACCTGAACAGTAAGAAAGTATTGGGGTGTACATGAGAGAGTTTAATTTGCCTCATAATTCATCATTTTTTCGGTGACACAGATAGTTCAACTCTTGGGAACCTGAATCCACTTCTAGACCCACTGTCACTACTGGATGATGAAGACAGTCGAGATTTTTTAGATGGGAGAGAAACACCTGCACCTCCCTCTATTCTTGCTTCACTATCTTCACCCAGTGTCACTTCATATGAGCCCTTTGACTTTGAACCAAAACCTCCAAAGGTGCCAAACTTCAACTTGCTTTTCTTTCCTTTGACCTTGGCTCCCCCTAGATCTAGAGAAATGTCGCCACCCTCTGCTTCTAAGTGAGCTGATGGGGAACTGACAGCAAGCCCTCCTTCGTCACTCAGAGAAGAAGACCGATGCCTTGATTTCTTAAATAGATCCAGTGAGGCAGATTTGCCTTTCGGTGACACACTCAGCCCAGAATTGCCCTCTACTTCTAACTTTCCACTCACCAATTCCCCAGAACTTAAACTTACATCTTTAGAGACCTTCCCACTCTTTGCACTGCCACTTAATTCTATCTGTGGTCCCTCAAAGCTTAAATCAACTGCACTACCACCCTTGACTTTTGATTTGCCAAATAGTTTAGGCATCTTGGCCTTTACTTTTCCTTCACTGTGCTTCAGTTCTGCACTGGGAACTCCAATACTCTGTGAACTGACATGGTAACTAAGAGATGGAGACTGTATGTTTACGTCTCCACTAGCTGCTGCACCTGACTGAACATCTACTCCAACTTCCCGGCCTTCCAACTGAGGAAGAGCAATACCAAACTTTGGAACCTTTATTTTGGGAAATGTAACTGTGCCCTCTGGGTATTGAAGTCCAGATGCACTATTCCCAGAAACACTTGAGTCCATCTGCGTGCCACCCTTCACATCTATTTTTGGACCTTTTACACCTGCAGACATGGCTGCATTTCCTTGTCCGTTTAGATTTACATCAATATCAGGGGCAGATACGTTCAAATTTGGCATTTTGATCTTAGGTGTCTTTAGTTTCACATCTGGCCCCTCCAAACTAACACTTGGACTGTCAATATGTGAACCCTCAATGCTAGCATTTAAGCTACCAGATGGCAAAGATAAGTCAGGTGATTTCAATCCCTCTGATAAAGAGCCATCCCCTTTCACTTTGGGTGATTTGATATCAAATTCGACATCAGGGAAATGAAGCTTACCAAACAGATACCTCTTTCCTTTTGTTCCTTTTGCATGTATATCTGGTGTGTCTACATCCAATTCTGCTGCTGGTGTTTCAATGTCAACTTCAGGTTTCTTGACCTTTCCTTTCACTTTTGGAAGCTTAAATTTGCCTTTCTTTCCCTTGACTTTGATGTCAATATCAGGGGCATCAAGGCTAGCTTCAACATCTGGGAGACTAACTTCTGCTTTGGGACCTTTGGCTCCCATACTGAATTTGGGTGTCTTAACCTTAACTTCAGGCCCTTCGACTTCTGGAGACTTAATTCCAAACTTGGGACCTTTAAATTTGGGAAATGTAACACCTGTTTTTTCAGTATCAATAGATCCACCTTCAATATCCACTTTGGGTGTTTTTATATCCCCTCCTATTGTTGGCACTGATAAATCCACATCTCCCTTGAGCTTAGGCCCTTTCAGTTTGAAGTCCACATCTGGCATGGAAATATTGGGTCCTGAGATGGATGGCATTTTGAATTTGGGCCCTTTGATTTTACCATCAGGGCCTTCAACATCAATTTCAGGACCTTTGATGTTAATCTCAGGTGCTTTGATATCAATATCAGCTTTGGGAAGGTTAATGTCAACATCAGGACCCTCCACTTTTGGACCCTTAAAGCCAAATGATGGCATCTTTATCTTTGGCATTTTGAATCCACCTTCGGGACCCTCAATGTCAACATCTGGACCTTCAATCTCCACTCTAGGTGCTTTTATGTCTCCCTCAATCTTTGGTACTGACACATCCATATCTCCCTTGAGCTTTGGTCCTCTAAGATTGACATCTAAATCTGGCATGGAAATCTTGGGTCCTGAGATGGATGGCATTTTGAATTTGGGGCCTTTGATTTTACCATCAGGGCCTTCAACATCAAATTCAGGACCTTTGATGTCAACTTCAGGTGCTTTGATATCAATGCCAGCTTTGGGAAGGTTAATGTCAACATCAGGACCCTCCACTTTTGGACCCTTAAACCCAAATG
>CABFOQ010032317.1:0-15255 GCA_900660455.1 Gephyroberyx darwinii
AGAGTCACAACAGGGAGGGAGAGAGATGGGGGGAGAGGGTGAATGCGACGGGTAAGGAGGAAAATAGAGAGAGAGACGGGGAGCATAAAAAGCTCTCTCTATGCGTAAACAGTGGAACTGCAAACACAGCAAGTTAAATGTATTGTTCAATGTGAATATGAACAGCTTTGCCTACTGACATAAACAGAAAATAGATTGTACTGTGTATTATTCACCAACGATGCAATCATTTTATATTGTTTATGATTTGTCATGATTGTGATAAATGGTTTTTACACCTGGCAAAATATATAATTCATGTATTGTGAATGTGTATGTTTCAGAGGAATCTTCAACCTCAGGAGTTTTCCTAAGGACCAGAGGAAGGCTCAATTCCTTTTGCTCACATAAGCTCCTCTAAAGCTCCAAAACCTCCTATTTGGGCAGCTGCATTCTAAGCGTGAAAATGGCTTAGAGTCCTGTCAGGCTTGTGAGTTATGCAAACCACAGCACAGCATTATCTCTCCAAGCATGGCTAGTAGAAATTCATTACCTTCACTGTTGTGTCTCCTTAAAGTAACTTCACAACTCATACACTGGCCAGGAAATGTTATGATTTAAATAAGAGTGCCCCCACACACACAGAGAACTTTCTGTAAAGGCTTAACGTGTGGTGACATTCCAGAGAGGTGAGAAGAGTAAAGGCCACTTGAGTGTCACGTCAAATCTGTCACCAACAGAGAGTGACAGATATGGAGGTGTTTCACGATCATGGAAACGTCCTATTTTCTTTTCCTCTTTGCCCTTCGTCTTCTCTTTTCTTGTTTTGTTCCTCCTCATCCTCATTATCTTCCTCTATTCCTGCTGCCCCCCTTCTTCTTTACCCTGCTTCCTCCATGAGATTATAGTACAGTGTAAAATACATAAACTTGACTATACTAAAACAGAATAGAATAGAATAGAATAGAATAGAAAAGAATAGAATAGAATAGAATAGAATAGAATAGAATAGAATAGAATAGAATAGAAAAGAATAGAATAGAAAAGAATAGAATAGAATAGAATAGAATAGAATAGAATAGAATAGAATAGAATAGCTATATCAGAGCAGAACCCAACATCAAACCATCAAACAACAGACTATACTATAGACTAGAAAGTCTTTGAATGAGGCCAGGACCCAGTGGGGCAGAGCAGGCGGGGCTTATTTGCACTTGAACTTTGTGTGTTTGTGTGTGTGTGTGTGTGCGTGCGTGCGTGCGTGCGTGCGTGCGTGCGTGCGTGTGTGTACGCAGGTGCTTGGATCCTACAGGACATCAGGTGTACTAGCTGTCAGCATAAGGGTCCATTGGCAGTATACACAGACCTCCAACCCACACTACTCCACTGGCGTCAGCCCAGGCTTACCACAGCATTTGTATACATGCGTACAAATATCCATTGATATCTGTGCACGTGACAGTCTGTGCATGTGTGCATTAAGCGGTGCGCGCTTGTGTTGCTTTCTTTCAAAGCATGCGAAGCAACAAAGGAACGGGAGCCGGTGTGACGTGGGATAAAAGAGAGATGGGATATTAAAGGAGGAGGAGCAGAGATGGTGGCTGATTCCGTGGGTGGCTTGTGTTCCAGAGATACTGACGGAGAGACACACAGGCACAGACGGGGGCTGACACCAGCACATGGCACTCTACCACTTTGTCAGTACGTAGATGACACAAAAAAATGTACGTTTAACACTCACTGCTGTGATTTCTCCTTCTTTGCACTGGATCAAAGAGCTGTCACACACATCAGCTTATCAAAGGAAGCGGGAGGTGGAAACAGTCAAGCAAATCAATGAGATCTACAGCTATTGACACGCATGTCTATATGTTCCAATTAGAGCAACATACACATTTAATGTGGCTTATGTAAAAGAAGAAGCTTTTGGGGGAGGCAAAAGAGAAAAGGGAAAGAGCAAAAGCAAATACAAGAAAGAAAGAGAGAGAGAGAAAATAGAAAAAGAGAGCAGGATGAGAGACGGTGCAGTGCATCCAATGTGTATAGGTGCATGTGTCTGTCTGGATTACAAATATAGAGACCGGCAGAGAAGATCAATGAAATGAGCAGTAGCAGTATCCAGTGATGCAGCAGTATTCCACCTCCAGTCTGGCTGGTGACTGAGCCCTGTCTCCCAGTCAGCCATGATTGAAGGCCGCTGTGGCAGATTTGCTGCTAAAGGTCATCGTACTCATCAACTGCCCATTGCCTCCCAGTTTTGATGGAGTGCAGTCTAAAGATCAAATGTCTGGCTGTTAGGCCGGCTGTTCCTACCACTATCATCCCGTGGTTCTCATTGTGCTGAAAATGCTACCTGAAAGGCGCTAAGATTGCTTTGAGTTGTTGGCTGTTTTTCAGTGAGGCAGTGAAAATGTCAACATATCATATGAAAGATTGAAGATGTTTCTAAAAACAATCAGTTCCACTGAGGAGAAATGTAGTGTTGGGGCATCTAAGGTAAAAGGTTTGCTTGTGGGTAGCGACGTGTACGTCTTTATACTCTCAGTACCTTCTGAGCAGCCCATAAAAGATGACTGATAAGTAACTGCTTCCAATGAAAATCCTCAGTGGCTACCCTAAGCATCTCCTCCATCATTTAAGCTCTAATCTTAGCGAGAGAAAGAGTTATATAGAGAGAGAGACAGAAAGAGAGAGCAAGATAGGAGTGAGAGACAGGAGAGGGAAGAGAGAAGCAAATGCCAACAGGTCAGTAGTGGGCAGCCCGTGGCTGAGAGCCACAGACGCAGAGCTCATTAAAAACAGACTGACTTTCTGAGCAGGGGGACAATAAGGAGAGAGTGAAACCCAATGGCACTGTTCTTTTCTGTGAGGAGGAAGCAGAGTAAGGCAGAGGTACAGATGAAAAGAAGACAAGAAGAAACATGGAGAATAAGGTGCAGAGACAGAAAAAAAGATGGGTAGGATGAATGGAAAGAAGTCAGAAAGAGAGGAATGAAGGAAGGAAGGAAGGAAGCATAATGCTTGGGAGAAACTTAGCTATGTCCCTCGAAGATATGAATCAATGTGACCACAAGTGTGTTGACAGTGTATTTTTCTGTGTGTAGATCTACTGTCAGTAGTCAGCCAAACCAGACAGCTATATGAGGACATGTGCTGATAGACTCTGCCACCTGTCTGATACAAGAGGCAGCGAACTCTGTTGCTCTATTACTCCCTGTCTCCCTGTTTTATATATGGAATGAAAAGTCTTTTTACGATGTGCACTAAAATGAAATAACTCAATGTTTTCTACATTTCTTATTACATGACACATTTTGTAGGCCTACAAAAAATAACAAAGCCAAAACAGCAAAAATAATTCACAACAGCCTTGAGTCAATACAAAGAAAGCAAAATCAAACAAACAACCGCTCCAGTACATGGAAACTCCTATTCCACAACAGTGTTTTTGTGCATTTTTCTGTTAGCTACACAGAGTTTTTCTCTCTGCAATCTCCAGCCTTTTGTACTGGTTTAAACACCTCAGAAGGTGTCCGTTCAGACAGCAGTAGCCTTTGCAGCAGCACGACAAGCATACAAGATGGAGTTAGGGGCCTGTTGGGCCGCCAGGTGAGCCTGTCACACCCGCAGATATGCTGAACGTTAAGATGGTGATTAGAGTGGGAAGATGACTCCTTGCCCTTTGTTCCTCTGACTCGCTATTGATCTCAACATCCTTTGAGTCTTCTTCCCAGCTAGACATTGGGAGGGCTTGATACATGTATGCACACACACACACACACACACACACACACACAGAGAGACACCACATGCCTGTCCTTATCCCAGAGGTCTCCTTATTTTCCTTGTGACGCCTGTGCGTTGGAGTACAGCGACTAAATATAGACGATGAAATAACTGAATCTCATCACTTCCCGGCCGGCCGCCACTCTAATTGTGTGTTTTCTGTTCTGTCGTTCGTTATTGCACGGTGGAGCTCAACTGCTCCTAATGAGAACCGGGACAAATATTGCTTTTATCTCACGCCAGACAGTGTGGGGAAATTCCTCCGTAATGAAGAGTCCTCAGATAATGAGACGAGCATGAGAGACATAATTACAGTGGAAGGCAGGACAGAGTCTGAGCCCTGTGATATTCACTATTCACTGCGATGAAATGCACTGTAAAAAAAAAAGAGAAAACTAAAAGAGAGAGTGAAACTAGAGACTTTTCCTTTTTTCTGCCCTCTGGTCACTCGAATAATAAGGATAAGATGAAAAATACTTTGTTTCTAGCGAGCAAGAAAGAGAATGTCTGACGAAAGCCTGACTGACCGAAACATCAGACGGGCTGTGCATGGACATCCCATGAATATATCTAATTTAAGGTACATATTATAATCTTGAGCGTGAACACTCTAGATCAGTCAGAGAGAGTATTTGTTTTGATTTCACACACACAAATATTTTTCACATATTCAATGGGAAGTCTGCTAGTTACCCATAGGTGACTGAGTGGAGGTTAAATTATATTATACAACAGTGAATTATAGTGCAGACACCAGATTTATAGTGTATACCTATTCTGTTATATTGTATAATATTTGAGAAGGAAGAGGCTCAAACAGCTGTCGCAGTATTTACGCAGGCTAGATTCATGACGGAAAACTTCTCTGATGGCTTCCACTTATCGTACATGTTCTCCATCACAATACAAACATTGTCTAACAGGCTGAAAACACCCTTGCAAAGGGAAGAAGATGTGAAATGATTAGCACTTAAGAGGTTGTGTCAGGCTGTAAGATGATGCTAATTGGACATTTTTCACAGCCCATCATGGAGATGAAATGAGTATGTAATCTGATAACTTCATCCGTGTGTCCTTGTTCAAATATCCATGTTATTTCCCACCACAGCACTCAACAACATAATATGATCTCAGTGTATCATTGAGGTTAGTAGAAATCTATTACATTAGTGTATCCCATACCCCAATCATTGAAATATTAGTTCCGTTCATTTCAGCTGAAAATAATTCTTAATGGTATAGTGGTGCCATTGCATTATCTCCTGTCCATCATACACACAGTACAGTGCAGTAATCCAATACCTGAATTAAACTACTGAGTATATTTCAACTCAGAAAAAGGATCTCTTAATGCATATTAGCCATATCTTCATCTTAAAATCACACATGCACTGCTTCAACTTCATGGCTCAGTGCATCTCATCCCTTAATACCCACACATATTGTACTCTCTAATAGGGCTGTAGCAATGTGATACTGGTATCAGTATTTCCCCATATTACTATTTCATACATTGAACCACCTGTAGCATGTAAAAAAAACAAAGTAACATGACGTAACTGCCTTTTCCACACTGTGGCGGACTGGGCTATCTGCCACAGAGAAACTGTGGGAAAAGACTACATCCCCCAGCTGACAACAGCCCTTCGGCCTTTTTGCCCCAGCTGAGGGGCATTACTAATCAGCCAGGTGGGAGCTGATTGCCTCACAAAAGAGACATAAGAGCAGATTCCACAACTTTATAAGAATAAGTTTCCGTTGTGAAGTGAGTAATTTAAAGTACTGTTTTGTTGCAGTCCTGCCTCCTGTGTGATCTGTGCCATGCATTTGCTGCCCTCAGAATGGGCTTGTGAGCCCCAGATTTTCCTTTGGGGTGCCACAACACATACGGATGTTAGATCTCTGCAATAAAAAATATGGATTGTGCTGGAGTTGCACTCCATTCTTGCCAAAATTCAAAATCTTGGCAGGACAGATAAAAGCTAATTTCTCTCATTGAATGAGAGAAGTAAGAGGGACGAGGCTAGGGAGGCTGTGTTAATGTGAAATTATGTTCATCATTGTTGGACCTCAGAAAATATGCACTTCAGTTATTTTGTTGAGAGCGTGCACTACTGAGGATAAAGAAAGTCTTGTATATTTTTACATTTTAAGACTACTTATTTCCTAGTTCAATCTTTTATTTATTTATTATGCATAATTGTTAGATATTGCGATAGTTTGGATCTTTGATACGGAATAGATCGGGCTGTCTGGACCTCCTGGAATTCTAATTAAAATTCCCCTCAATACTGTTCAGTAAAAGTAATTGATTGGATTGGTACATGGTATCAGCTGTATCAGACCTGCACTATGTAACTTTATGTAATGAGAGGTAACTGTTGGGACCCAAATATCTTCTTCTTAGTGGTTTGTTGAGGTGGAGGTAGTGAAGCTGATTTTCACGTACCAGCTTCAATCATCTTTGCACGTGGTAAATTCAGATTTCTGTAGCGATAGCCGAGGCGTCAGCTCGCCCACTGCTGTTTCGGAGCTGTGTGTACTTGGCTTGTAGGTATCGTTTCGTCACTTCTTGTGCTTGGAGAAAATTTTCCTGCCCGACTCCAAAACCTCATTGGAGTGAATGGAGTGAATCTACAGCGGCTCAATGGAGGGGGAGGGGCCAGTCTTCGTCGCAGCCCCATTTCATGAACTAGACAAGATAAGATGATAAGGCACTTGTATTTTTACATAAAAATGTTAGAGTTTTAGGTTGTTAGGTTTAGTGCTTACTCAGAATCGGTATCAGCAGGAGAAAAAGTGGTATCAATGCATCCATACTGCCTAGGCAACCAATTAGGTTAAAATGTCTTTTTCAGTAATTACCACATAAAGCATGGTAGAAGTCTGGGCGCATCGTGTCTTATCTGCTTCTCGCACTGATGTGCCTATACATGGATGGCCGCATGGAGCTGGCAAACAAGCTAATGGCTGGCAGGAAGAGGACAGCAGGCTAACCACCATTCATTCAGCTCAGATATACTGGCACAAGAGTCAGGCTGCTTAAAACAAAGCCAAAGGAAGTATACTGTTATTTTGAGAGTGCTGGAGGTGGTAAAGAAATACCATGGGTTTATAGGGAGTAAATGGATGGAATTTGATTTTTATATGCAGTAAAATCTTATTTGCAGATTTTATGTGCACTGTACCCCTCCTCCATCACCATTCTTCTCATAGGAGACCGACAAATTAAAAGCCCTCTTATCATTAAAGATATAGCATGTAACTTAATCAGTTTCTTTCTCCCTTTTCACCTTGAGTAATGAAATTAATTTTCACTGTGAGCAACGATTTCAATTCATGGAAATTACTGGCTTTTCAATAAATCTCTGAGCCATTTAATGAAATTAATTCCTGTGCATGCAGCTATAGTGAGCCAACAGCACTATACATTTTCATAATAGAAAAAAAAACACCTTATGGATCGACACAAAAACTCTTGCACTAAAAAGCCTGGCTAACGTAATTAAATGTATCTTAAGGAAAGCTGATGCTACAAATCAAAAAGCATTACGCAGTGGATATTACGTCTAAATTAGGAACCCCATTCATGCATGAATTATACACCTATGTATTCACTGCTGCATCTCACTACCTATCTTCCTTTTCCAATTATCTGAGAAAACAGAATTGGTCTCATTTATCAATAGAGGCGACACTATTAATCATATCCCAGCTCTGTGAGGAGAGACAAACCTGTTTTTCATCGAGCAGTTGGGAGGGTTTATTTGATGAATTAAGATGCTTCGAATCAGCTTAGTCTCTTGTTTGAACTGTAAATCATTGCACTGATGTGACAATGACCTTTCCAAAGTAAAGACAAATCACCCTGACATATTTTCATTATGGATAACCTATATTACAGACTTCTGCCCAGAGAACGTGTGATTACTATCTGCACTGTCAAATGAAGCAACTACTAAAAACCATCATTCTATTGTATGTGAAGAATTTCCTTCCAAGAATGAGAAATCCACTCTTTGAAAACTCTCAAAAAATGATTAAAAGAAACAAAGCTGCACTAGGCAAGATTTTTATGGAAAAACACACCCGCTGCAGAACAGCATCCCATCAACCTTATTTGCCCAAATGAAAATCTGGTGATATGGTATGTGGTGTGGACACTGGCAGAAAATATTCTCTGCACACAGGAAGGGACAAATCAAAACTTATGAGCAAAATACAAACTGTCTCCTAAACAGCAGGGAGTGAGCGCTCCATCCAGAGAAACAGTTACCACTTGCTGCCATTTGGAGCTGTCAATGTGCAATGTTGGCTACTGCAGCTTTAAAGTCTTGGTTGATGAAATTAATTTCGATTTTGTTCACTGGATCCTCTATATTTAAGAGATATTGAATGATAAACTTAAGGAAATTATTCTTTTTTTCCCCCAAAAGTGTATCAATACAGTAACATTTTGGAAATCAACCATTCATGTCATCTTGTGCAAAATATCCAGTAGCTGGACATGCACGCGTAGAAATGCTGTTAGCTACATCTATATACACACTCTATGTCCTTGAAATAACCTTGACCTTGTGGTTTGAAAAAACAAGCAAT
Organism: Gephyroberyx darwinii; assembly: GCA_900660455.1. NCBI lineage: Eukaryota > Metazoa > Chordata > Actinopteri > Trachichthyiformes > Trachichthyidae > Gephyroberyx > Gephyroberyx darwinii. The sequence continues at coordinate 8,365 of CABFOQ010032317.1, forward strand.
TTCAATGATGCTGCACAACACACAGTACTTGAACAAAGCCCTGTGTCTCCCTTCATCTGTAGCACTGCCAGGAGGGAAAGGCCTCCTGTTGAGTTTATATTTAGAGCCAGCTGAGCTGACAGGCTGTGGCTGTGAGTTCAGTAAGTCATCTGGTGTCTGTCTCACTGCTGCAACTCCAAGGTGTGTGACAGATATTGTTTTAGTTCAAAGCTGTGGTACACCACATTGTCAATCACACCTCAAGCACTGGTACCTGCCGTACATTCTTAGTGAAGAAAGTAATTACACTTTACTGTGCAGGACAGTACACGGCAGGTTCTTAAGGAAGTTGCTAGCCCGTTTCCACCTGTATCTAGAGTGGGAGACAGATACAAAGAGAGACGTTACAGAGCAGAAGCTATCAAAATGATTTTCCAAGGAAGTGTACAATAAATATGAAACACAAGATGTCAAATCATAGGTGGGAGTTGAAGGCATCTTTTCAGATGGGATTCAGACTCCTGTCTAGGAGTAAGTGTGATGGCAAGCAGTTCAGGGCAGAGCCTGATAAAGGCAAAGCCCAGAATTTATAAGCTGTTCGTCTATTCTGCTACCGTGGCAAAGTTTAGCCAACCAATTTGCTGAGAAACGATGAATCATGGACTTAGTGTGATATGGTGTAGTTGTATGTTGTCTTCTGTATTCTGTACTGAAAATATATGCACAGAGAGCAGTTACCTAACACAGCCCGTAGGGAAGGGATAACGTTATCGCCCCATTAGCTCTATTTATAATGATCATCTGGTCTTTTGGCTAAAGCAATGCTAATGCACACCAATAATTGGTCAACATGTTCTGTTTTGATGTGCCATAATAAAATGGTGGATAATCATCTACAGCTCACAAGCCCTAGAGTACAACCCATGCTGATCCTCAGTTATTACTGTGTTTCACCGTTTCTAGTAACGTTATTATCGTCATGCCACATAGCCATGGGTAATTTCTGCAGGTCTTATCATAAATATACTATTCCTAACTGACTGGAAGTTATCACATTCAGTATTCATTGGAATACTGATTGCATTAGTTTCACTCAGTAAGGGTGTGTGTATACAGCGCTGTTGAGAAAGGGGTGTTGTTTTGATTTCATTCATCTTTGCACTTGCAAGAGATGCTATTTTTCATAAATCTTCACATATACATATACATAGTATACCTTTAAGCCCACGCAGTACCTATTGCCATATACTTCTTTCCTCTTTTCACAGTGTATATCACAGTAGAGGTTTACATAATAGTACTAAGGTCAAGACTAGCTGTAGATGACAGAACCAGGTCGCCTTATACTCACCGTGCGTCTCTTTCTGAGCCTGGAATAGTTTAGCATGCTGTTACAGCTCTAGCCATCCAGCATGTAAGACCGAGTCCAGTCATTCCTTTAAGCCATCCACTCAGCCCGTGTCACTGCTGTATCTGAACCTGCCGTGATCTACTGCTGTGTCCCCATGTCGAGGGCAGTATCAGTGATATATGAGGGCTAAGCAGGGGCAGCCAGAGTGGAGGGGGCCTGGAACAACACAAGTCGGAACACAAACCATAACAGCTGACTGGACTGGTATGGATTGACTGGATGGCAGGAGCTACTGAGCTTTGCACTAATATAAAAATCATGCTGACTACACTTACAGGTAGTGACAGACTATGATATTGGGGACGGGACTTCCTGGTGGCAATACAAATATGTTTGGTCAATCACAATGTAAAGGAGAATAGACAGACTACCTTCTTAAGAAATGTAGATTTTGCCACCAATTAGCCAATGGCTGACAATATGTTTTCATGATATAATTATTGCTTATATTTGTCCCATTTGTCAATCCCTATGTCAATCCCTGAAAGCAACAATGACTCAAAATAACACAAAATGGCGCAAATCGAAATGTTGCCTGTTGGAGCCATCTGTTCTTTGATACAGAATATCATCAAGCCTGGCTGGATGATAGAGAGCCTGCATGCAGCCACAGAGAGAAATGAACCTCCAACAGCATAGTTAATGGCATCATCTCTCAAATGTAGGTTGCATACTGTAGATTCAAACAAAACTTCTGCTCCTTCGGCTAATTACTTTCGGGCAACATGCCCAAATCCATGCCAAGAATAGCCTAGCTCAGCACTGGCTCTGCATCTTCTCTTTGAATCTTTTCAATGCATTAAATAGGTGACTGCATGGGGTAAGTTAGTGTAATGACAACAGTGGTTGTGGACAGTAGGTCTGGACATGGTTATGTCTTAATTATGAATTTGAAAACTAGGTAACAAATTGTTATGCTGCATACATGTATATATTTTTGCTTGGCTTATGTCAGCACAAATGTTTCTTTATTCATCCAGGAAGTGCTTTGCTGACCACGCGTGCTCTTTTTCAGTATCACACTGCTTCACATTTATGAAGTTAAATACGTTCACATCAGGAGGCTAGTCAGTAGCCTTTAATTTCCCCTCGCTCCACTGGGAGCTCCACTTACTCAAGGTACTTTTTTTCCCCTGCAGGTCCAGGGATTCAGACCGGCTACCCTAAAATTTAGATTACTTCTACAATACCTCCAAGCATTGTGGCTTCTCTTTGAATCTACTTGAATCTTTTAAAAAGTGAATGTAGCGGTTTTGCTGAAACAAAGAGGGAAATAGAAAGTCTGGTGAGGAGTTATGACCCAATAATCAAATTGGAATGTAAGTAATTGATTGTTACTTTCCAAATGGTGTTGAATAGGTAGCAGCTTACTGGTAGCTGCTCACTTGGGACAAGGGGAAGGACAAGGGGGGAAGAGCAAATCTTTTATGTTAACAGGCGGACTCTTACAGACATATTGTAATATAATTATCGAGACAACAGGAGAGCTATTATCTTTGCTTTCTAGCCTTTTCAGAAACAAATAAAGATCATCTATCCCCATCAACAATTCCATTTCATAAGGTCACCCCACGGCTTAGCTTTTATAGGTTTGCCACAACACATTAATCCACTCTGAATTCAAATCAGAGTGGTTCCCCCCTAATGGCTGATGGGATGCCCAACAGCAGAACACCATTTACTATATCTGACCCTCACAGGGATTGAGGCTGTTTGTGAGTATGAAATGTTCTGATGACTGAAATGTAATAAAATTGCAATTAGACATTTCCCCCAGTTTGCTGTTTAAGTGTTTTTGGCATGAATGGACAAGGAAATTCAGAATCAATTGATAATTCTTTAAACATCGCTACATTTTTTGCTCATTACACTTCATTACGGCTGATCGGTTCAGAAATGACAAGATCAGATACACAACATCCTACCTAAATGCAAAAATCCCCTTCAGGGGCTTCCCTGTGCAGAGACAAATGTCATTGAGACACAGCTCGGTACCATGATGAAAAGGGTCTGTACCACACTGTGGGTCTGTAGCCAGCAGACTTGCCGCCTAAATGAACTAAGCAAGGACATGTTCTATCAGATGTGACATAAGAAGCCTCAAATCTGTAGCACTGCCATTGCTCACGCAGCAGCTGTGTGTATGTGTGTAGCATCTGTTTGTCTTAATGTGTTAAAGTCACAAGGAAACAGCATGTTGATGGTAACAACATGTAACATGTAACATTCTGTGACATATTTCTGGTTGAAACAGGACATAACTATTCAATAATGAATTCAAAAAGTCCAAAAATACTTCACACATAATCCTGAGCTCTCACAAATTCTGGTTTCTTCAAAATGAAAAAAAATCCAAAATGATATCATGGGTGGGGAGGAGAAGGGATTGTTTCCAAATCTGTGATGGTATTGTAGGTTGTTATTTTTATCTATATATTTGTCTTTATCTCCATTTGGAAGTAAACTGGTTCTGTTCCCACACAGGTTCACCTATTCATTTATCTGGCCCTTTCCTCCCAGCAAGATAAGATCAGAGCCAGTGGCTGCGGGCCCTTCACCATCTGCCACATACAGGCTGGTAGGACTGAGGGCACACACACACACACACACACACACACACACACACACACACACACACACACACACACACACACACACACACACACACACACACACACACACACACACACACAGTGTGTGTGAGGGTGCCTCCTTTTATGTCGAGGCAGCTGGGACATGGCAGCAGGTGAAAGCATAACTGTTGTTGTTAATGAAACTGATACAAAACGATGTTTTAGTAATGTGTTTATATTTATGCATGTGTTTCTCTGCTATTCTGTGTGAGGGAACTTGAATGGGAGAGAGAGAGAGAGAGCGAGAGAGAGGAAGAGGCAGACGGACAGAGAGACAAAGAGAAAGAGGGAGGGAAAGAGATGCTACTGCCATGGCAGATTGATGTGAAAGGCAGTGCAGCATCCGTGCCTCTGCACAGGGTAAACAATGATGAGTCAACAGCTAATGAAGGTGTGTGTGTGTGTGTTTAAAAAAATTTTTTACTCAGTTGATACTTCTCATTTAAGAATATATTATTTAGAACTGATACAAATAAAAAAATGAAATTGAAATATCTGAATTCTTTGCACACCAAAACCAAGGTTTTCACAAATTATCACAACATGTATTTCAGTCATTATTATTTCATTCATATCAACACGCTATACTTACTTCCTTGCATCTATCTACCCATCGCATCATTCCCCACGACCCACCCTCATACTTCCCTTCACCCATTCAACCTCATTCATTCACCATCCAGCCAAAAAGCCAGCCAGACAGTGACACTGGTAGTGGTGCTGTGTTCATGCTCTCAACACGACCACCAACTACAACTTCTCTTCCCACTTCATGAGACATAGCATAATTGAGCACATGCTGCTTTCTTGTCTGACAGACTGTCTGTCCTCCTGACTGGTTATACTCCCTGGCTGATTGATGGTACTGGTGGTCCTGACTGATTGTCTTGTCGTCAAAATTATTGCCAGCCTAATTGGATGGCAGGCTTGCTGGTTAACAGGTTGAATGACTGACAATACGCTTGGCTGATTGACTGATTGTTTTTCTTAGATGGTTGTATTATTGTAACTGCCTGGTTATAATGGACATCTCTCGTGTGTGACTGTACTGCCTAGCTGCATAGCTTTACAGATGACTAACTGAGTAATATAAAAAGCTCTGCTAAGCTGTCTGATCTGCTACCGAGTGCCAAATTGTGACTTTCAGTGATAAGAGCCTGCATGTGTGTGTTTGTAAGATAAAATTGTGCATGTTTTTTTCATTTCAAAACATGAGGAATCACTGCTTTTAGCACTGCACTAGCACTGCTATTTTCCATCAAGGAAGGAAGGGAAAATGCCTTGCTAGGAAGTGGTCACTAAACATTGGAAAAGCCATAAATAAATTCCACAGGAATCTGGGATTAAAAGGCAGAGGGATGGCAAGGGAATGTGAAACAGCCTCTTGGATGGCCTGCTTGGATCTCGCTGGACTGAATCAAACCCAAAAATCAATTGCGTTGAAGAGGTGGTGTGAAGTGGGAGCTATCCAGCAGCACTATCCTCTGTCCACCTCCCCAAGCACGATGACAATCATTGCTACTCGAAACGTGTCCCAGCCCCTTTTCCCAAAGCCCCTGCCAACACTACCTTTTTGATGTCAAATACCTTTTTGAAAAGACTTGCCAACATTCCCCATGAATAACCACCTGATCTTCACAGCTGCCACTCTGTCATTTGAGGACATTCAGCTGTGAGGTGAGCCAAACGCCCCTTTATCATAGTCATTTGGCATTATTTATAATGACATTTCAATTAACAGAAGTGCAATGAGTGGGGGAGGTTGAGGGAACGAGTGATATAATACAAATGGGGAGAATCATAAATAGCCTCATAAATAAGAGCTCAATGGCTTTCAGTGATGTTCAGTCATACAGAGATTGGGAGACGGAGATTTTGGGGTGTTTTCAGGAGAACCACTTCAAACAGCCTCCTGTGAATGTGAGTGTTTGTGTGTGTGGGGGCATGTGTGCATATATGCATAGTGTCTTAAGATCTGATACCTTCTCTTACAAGGTTTCAGATCAGATGCTTGAAGCAAGCAGGGTAAGCAGCCCTTGTGAAAGCAGCTGACAGCTTTGCTGAGTCTAGACTTTTGCCAAAGTGAGCTTTCAAAGAGCTTGTTACTGTAAAGAGTGGTTCTTCCCTTGGCCAAAAAGGCTTTGCTTTGTGAAACTGCTCATTTGCTTTGTATGTGATGGCTTTGATCCACAGCCATCTATGAATGTTCAAAATATTTGGAACTGTGACTCTAAAACAAATGGCTTCAGTAGGAAAATGCAACAATATTGAGTTTTCATTGAGCTCTTTCTCTAATCTGGTCTCAATGGGCTCATATTCAAGAGAGTTAAATAAGACCTAAGTGAGATTGTTTGTGTTGAGTTGAATTTGAGAAATTTGAGAAATAGGAGAAAATGCCTTTAGTCTCATTTTAGTGTTATAAAGAGCTAATTTGTATCTAGGAGACATAAAAGGTATAAATATGAGATCTCTTCTTGGATTTTGCTTTCCTATGAGTATGTACACATGAACACACATCAATGCTCTTCACACATACAAAATCACACCTGGGAGCTGCTCAGCATAACCATTGTCTGCAAGTTTTATCCACTAGAACGATGGGATTTTAAATGCACATTGATGCTTGTTGTTGGAAGAGGGGAGTGACTTCTCCATCTAGCTCTTCCATGCCAGATTTGAAGCAGTAAACCTATCAGTAAAGTATCAGGTCTTCTTTACCCAAAGGCCACCAACAGCTCAGTGGGCATGCTGATAGGTCTGTCATGTCTATGAGGTCATAATAAAGGGACATACCAAGGCCCCTGTTGGCGGGCTGGTTGTAAGTGTAAAAAGGTCAGAAACGCAGCCAGGCTGAATAAGAGCAGCATG
>CABFOQ010032317.1:15410-31624 GCA_900660455.1 Gephyroberyx darwinii
TTTGGCCTATAAAATTTCACAACTTCTGGCAAAATTCTCTGATATTTTATGCAGCAAAAAAACCTAAAGATCATGCTTATCATCAGCAGTCATTACCAGACATCACATTATTGTGTTGCTGAATGTCTTTTCTCCAGAGTACGGAGAGGTTTTAAGTGTCTAGACTGCAATAAAACGGTGACATCCCCAAAGGGAAAAGAATAAAACAATGCCTGAATGTACTTTACTTTTTTCTGTCAGTTTTTCATTCATCATGACATTGTTTCCCCTCTGGTTAGCTTCTCAGTGACAAAACTGCCCAGCATGGTCAAACATTGTTACTGTGGGCCATCTCATTGGCCTGCCACTGGCTCACAACCAACAGTGGAGTAATGAATCATGGTCTCAGCAGGGTGGGTCTCCCTGGTCTGTGTCAATGGAGGTTGTACTGTATGTCACATTGGCCAAGAGCAAGGATTCTATGAAGAAAGAAGGGACAGTACATCACTATGTGGAACGTGAGCCTACATGGGAACATGCAGTTAGCTTAAGTAGTGAATAGGCAGACCCATCCTTCATCTTTACCTTACAGACGTTTGGTTATTAGTTTAGTGGCTTGCAAACAAATGTTTTGTGTATTTTGTTGTTTCATGGCTATATCAATTGTTGAATTTATTTCAATGTAACCTCAGTTCTAGCATAAAAGGTGTGTATGCCTCAGACATAACATCCATAATTAAGATAGCTATCACAGGCTTGAAATGTCCTAGAAAAATGGATGAACCCTATTTAACCAATAAGTTGTAGCAAAACCGGTTACGCAGGATGATGTGCATTGTATATATTGTGCTTCCATGTGATCTCTGCACAATTCAACACATTAAATCACATTTAAATTTCAAAGCTGTGCAAAGACAACGTGGCCTAGCGTTTAGAGAGGCTGTCCTTGAACTAGAAGGTCACGGGTACGATCCACACAACAACCAGTGTCCTTAATCAAGACACCAGAGTCCTATCTGCTAAATGTCTAAAATGTAAATATATAAACCTGGCACCTCACTGCCATGGCAAAATTAGTGACAGCCAGCTGCTAAAACCACCAATCAATGTGACGAGGATCAATCAGATCACTGGCATCCAATGGTCCTGTATGGGTATAGGGCATGGAACCAACACTGCTTGGGTTGGATTTGTTTACAACTGGAGTAACTCTAAAAATATGTCCATTCATGATACTGCAAGGAGCTTTGGATGAAAGACTTCCCTTAATGACATATGTATCACCTTCACCATTGAAAATTTCTCATTAATTGGTAGAAGTGGCAGCTGTGGTGTGCTTCTTTCAATCCTGGCCCTCAGCTACACATCTCACACTAGATGTGTGTTTCATCGTTTGTTGAACTTCAGATAATTAACACTAAGTATTCACCTTAGGTGCAGTTCACAAATTTAAAATTGGCTGAATTGTAGCTTTGAGGAAAACACTACCTTTGTATTCGGCATGACAGTTTCATTCACTGGAATAGAACAACATTGTCGAGAGTGAGAAGAGAGAAAAACAAACAGTGAAAAACCCAAATTTATCTGCCAAGATAAACTCAGAAACACAGCCAGAAGGGATCTTGCAACCAAAACCTGTCTTCCTCCCCTGCGTCCCTTCTTCCAACATAATGAGGGACCTAGTGAACACTGCCTCCAAACCTAGTATTCTGGGAAATACGCCCACACAGAGGGGGCTCTCGGGTCAATTCACTTACATAGCTGAACCACCCTGAGAGGATCCAGCAGAGGTGAGGGAGCGACACATGGATCCATGTCTTTAAATGACTGCCTGCAGGGGAACAGAACCAAAACAAGCCAAGCTGAGAAGCAAGTGGAACATGCGGAGAACAGATGGGCAGGAGAACTCAGGCTGCATAATATTTCAAGTGTGTGTATACACACACACACACACACACACACACACACACACACAGGCAGCTTTCAATACCACTCCTATCCATCCACATAAATGATGCAGACCTCAAAGCTCATCACTCCACAAGCCATTCAGAACTCTCTCTGGCTAAGATCCTCAATCTACTGCATTATCTCCCCTGTTTTCCTCTCTTTCCCTTTCCTCCTGCTCTCTCTTGATTCCAGCCCTCTCCTGATTTTCTTCCTACTAATCCATTCCTCCCTCTTCTCTCTATCTGATCCTCTTCTACCTCTTCCTCTCCTCTCCTCTGCTCTTACGTTCTCCACAGAGCCCAGCTCATTCATTACTTTGGCAGGAAACAATCTACCAAGAGCTTCATCTAATGAATCAACCAGAGGGACACACACACACATAAAGACGTGCGCACACACAGACACACACACACAGAGAGACACACACACACTCGGCTCTTCCAATTAAAACACCACATCATTTCACTGTTAGGAGGCAGAACGTGTACACAGCTGATAGAGGCCTCATGAAGTTTCTCTCATAAAACTTGAGAAAAAGTAATTGTTTTTTTTCCCTCTTCATCCTCAATATTTACAACGCCATCAACGCATGACAGTGCTTTTTCTCCTCAAACGTCAGTTTGGGCTTGGCTGATGTAGTTTTATGGTATTCAAAATGGCACAAGACATAGTGGGTCCTTAATCAAATGTTACAGGAAAGCAATTCTCTCCAAGGTGACCTGCGTTGCGTTGCACCAAGAAACGGTAATGAGCATTTTAAAGCCAAAGCAGAGGAGGAGAGGTAACCTCTGTTCATCTCTTGTGCTCTTTATCCATCAAAACAGGACAACATTCATCTCAGTCACTCCTAAGAAAGAAAGAAAGAAAGAAAACAAAAGAAAGACACAAACCCATCGGTGCAGATACATTTCAGGAAACAAGAGATGCAATTCATCTGTACACTCTAATGCAATAACATAGACACATCTCATCTCAAATCAAATTTAACTATTTGCTTGTTCCTTCTCATAAACATTTGACAGCAAAAACACAAAAACTCTGAAATTGGAATGGGCCTTAGGTTGTTTACTGAGTACATTCAGAAAAACAGTGAATCTCCTGTCATAAAGAATAATAGTCATTACTTAGCAGTGAAATAACCCAATCACACTGAGCTGCCTTCAAGGCCATTTTGATGAATACGACACCAACGCTAAACCGCCGCGGCAACGCCAATGCAATAATCATCGGGGACCTCTTTTCCAGATAGCAGACAAACATGACCTGGAATCTTTGGGAACCATTTGTCTTTTCCCCCTCTCCCTTGTTCACTGCTGAATCCTTATTGAATAAATGTTAAAGCAACCCAGGCTCAGATGACACATTACGGTCTACATAGCAGGGCTTTAATTGAAGCCTATTTATCACTAAGGAGGGCTGTGCTGCTGTGCTGCTGTGCTGTTGTGGGGGATGAGAAGAAGGAGAGAAGAGAGGAGGAAAGCCAACAACCACCAAACTGAGGCATCAGAGAAACTGTGCATGCACAGGAGTGGATGCTACAACAATGTTTGTTGCTGGAGTGATTATGAACATTGTTTTGATTGATGGGGATGAATTGTATTGTACATGGCACATTGGTTTATAATATGATCATTTTGTGTAATAAATAATCATCACCGACTGTTCGTCTGCACATCTTAGACACTACTGATTAGATTTTGACAACATTTTGGGGAATGATGCATCTTACCACTCCGTTCCGCCATTTTCAAAATTATACTGATTGGCCCAAGAGGGGCGCTGAAATTACAGGTCAAAACAAGGTGACTGATTGCTTGTTATTGATTGTCCAGCAGCTGTATCATCCGTGGGGAATGCATGTTTTGTACAGTATGTAAGTGCATTTATGGATGGATGCATGCAACATATATGTGCGTGGGTGAGCCGTCTGTGTACACATGTATTCTGCTGGAGTATGCCTCAAGACATCGCCCTAGAGTGTAATTAATCAGGCCAGCCTGGTAGCACATCAATCATAGCTGTCTTTGACATGGGTATACACACGTACAGACACACACACACACACACACATAGTCACAAAACAGACAAAGAGCCTGAGGCAGTATGTCTCAGGCATATTCTCCTAATGGGTTTCTGTAGGGTTTCTAAAACCTGGTTTTAGAAACCTGGTTTTAAGTTGGCAGAAACAGAACAGACCAGCAGAGCAGACAGCCCCTTGGCCAACCAGCCAAGGCAGTGAGTGACTGCCCCTGTCTAACCTCCATCTGTAGTCCGCATGGGTATTGCAGAGCCGACCAAATACAGCAGAAAACACGCACAAATCTCTCGCTCTCTCCTGCACCCTTTGAATTCGTACACACTTGTCCATATTTTATGTTCAAGAAATGTTTTTTTTCTTGCAACTTTCCAGTGGTTGTGTGCATTCACAATGTGCAAAAACTATAAAAAGGTAATCAATAGAAAGTTCATGCAGATGGTGACTGCAATCTTTTGTGATTTTGTGTTTGAACGTTGAATGTACTTTTCCTTCACTGTTAATTGAATTGAAAACGTCACACATTAAAAAAAATTTTTTTTATTTATTCAGGTTATTAAGATTTCCAGTGTGTGTGAGCCTTCATGACATTATAGGATCACGTGTTGAAAACTGTTCCTTCCTTCTACACTCACTGCTTAACCCCTCCACTGGTTTTCAGACATTACCAGAGTCCAACGTGGTTTAAACTTTGTGGATTCGATGGTTTCAAGAAAACAAACCGGATCTAAAACCTTTAAAAATGTGCACAACGTTTCAGGAACTCAGAACTTATGTTTGCGTATTTGGTGTTTGAGCATGCATGTGTGTGTGTGTGTTTGTTTTGGCATATATCTGCGTGTGCTTCAGTGCTTCTGTGTATCTGTGCAGCGTGAGTAGAATGTGTGTTCACCAGATGCCAAGCATACTGTGTTTAAAAAAAACACAGGAGGGAAGTTCTGCTGTGTCTCTACCAATGTCTGTGACTGTGTGTGTGTGAGTGTGTGTGTGTGTGTGTGGGTGTTGTGGAGCCCCAGGACAAGAGGACAGCTCCACGGAGGCCCAGACTCACACAGGAAGCAACTGGGTGGAGTATGGGAGGGGAGGTCCCTGACCTGGTCTGGCAGAGGTGGAGACAGGTGAAACCCATCGGCGATCAGGAAGCTCTCCAGAGCAAGGTGGTTGGGAGAAAGAGAGCAGACCAAATTTCTGAGGTGGGGAAGGAGTCGTGGAGAGAAAAGACAAGACATCACATTGCTTGAAACTGTGTATGACCTGTGCCTTACAGACTGGATAGCGAGTGTGTGTGTGGGCGCGGAAAACCTGAACGACGACGGCTTGGACGGACCCACGGATTTGGATGCTGGATAATTCCCCCTCTGTGTCTGACTCCTTACCCTCCCGGTCACCCGATGCAATTAACCCTTAACTCCTCCAAATTGGGATGAAACTCAAGTAAAGGTTATGAAGGGGAGATACCTTACTGTGGAGCTTGGAACTGTGGGACATTCCTGCTGTGACCATGAACCGACCAGCACAATTCAGAGACTGAATCTTCTGCTTGTCCTAGTAAGTCAATGACGGCCCTCCTTAGAGATTTGCTCAATCAGAGCCACTGGCATCCTGACATATTACTCCACCACTAAGGGACAAGATTGGTGTTTCACAATAATCCAGTAGTGGATTGTCAATAGACTAACTGTGGGATAACACCAAGCTGACTTTGTATTCCAGCAGTGTTTCCAGCAATGTCTTGGCAGGGAATGGGGTGTTTCCCAACCTACAGAACCACCGGCATCTCTATGCATGGAGACTACAGCTAACCAGTGGTTGGCAAAAGTTTAAGTTACATACTGTATTTGTGATTCACTGTTGTTGTCAAGACAACAAAAAGATTCAATTGCAAGCATGATAGAATAAAATATATATATATATATATATAATGCTGAAGCATAGTTTCAAGTAATCTACAATGTCGCAAGAAAGATCGTCAAGAAGCAAAGCAACATTTTGGGAAGACAAGAAAGAAAAAGTAAGAAAAGATAAATATAAATGAAAATTCAAAATGAAAAGAAAATACACATGCATCTTCTGTGCATGTTCTGACAAAGGCTGGGTTTTTTTTGTACACAGTATACTTGTCATCTAGTGAAGACACATTCTATTCATGCTGCACAGATACAAAAGCACACACACAAAGCTGAAAAACATCCGAAAACACACACACACTCAAAGTGGAGATGTCCTTCATGTAGGACCACAGCAGGTGGAACGCGCCACATGTTGGCGAACCAGTCCCTCTGCAGTGTCCCGTCTGGTCCCAGCCCATTTGATTTCCTGTATCTGTCCCCGTGTCTTTCTTTCTACTTTCTTTTCTGCCTTTCTTTCTCCCCATATTTCCCCCTCCTTGTCTGCCTCTCTCACTCCTGTCTTCTGTGTCTGTGTCTGAATCTGTCTTTCTGCCTGTCTGTCTGCCTTCCTCCCAGCCTTTTGCATACAGTTAATACTCTGCAAAAATGTTTTCCTGTATTCGACAGCTGATGTTATCTCCCATCTCCCTTGGGGCCCGAGGTGTATAATACATTGTAAAATATAGATAGATGTCAAATGGAATACCAACCAATTTCTTGAAAAGTTTTTTTGAGACAAAAGATTCTGTGTGACAACAACTTGCCTGTGTTTGTGTCTACCTTGTTATCCATCTGTCTATATATTTGTCTCTTTCTTCCCTTCCTGTCTCCATGTCTGTTTTCCTGCCTCCAGTCTCGTCTCTCTGCAGTCACTATCTCTTTCCCAGCCTACCTACCTTGCTTGTTTATTCCTCTGTCTGCCTCCCTACCTCCATGCCTGGGTCTCTGCCATTTCTGTCTGTCTGTCTGTCTGCCTGCCTGTATATCTGTTTTCCGCCTCATGCTGGCCCCAGCTGCTCATACAGCCATTAGTCCTCCAACATGTTTGTTTGCTCAAAAGTCATCTTCCTCATCATCTGGCTAAAAAGGCCCCTCAGCACTGAGGCAGACAAGCACACACACACAGACACACACACAATAACTGATTGACTGACTAGGGGTGCGATGTGATCTCTCTCTCTCTCTCTCTCTCTCTCACACTAACACACACACACAGACACAAACACACACACACCAAAGGCATTGGAGATACTGACAAACAAGCATGCTGTCTTGATTGGTGACTGGAAACCGGCATAGAGATGCAAAGTCGTATTCAGTTACCATTGTTATCAATGCTATCCACATAGATTGTTGCCGTCTGCGTGACTACTGGCTGGCTGATAAAAGATCTGTGATACCATATTCTGAAACAACAGAGCTGGATTATGCTCCCTGCAGTAGGAATATAAACTGATAACATAGACAAAATCATTGCAGATGCCACAGAGGACAATAAGGAACAGAATCTTGACAATTTTATTGTTAGTAAATGGTGGGCAAATTCACTCAGTGATTGAGAAAAAGTGAAATGACTGCTGGCAAAATCACCCATTGATCCACGCTGCTTTAAAATATGGCTTTTGTTCTGGCCCTTATGGCAGGTCTAGGCACCATCTGCAATTGACCATTGCATTGACCCCAACATTCCTTATACCAAATGCAGTGAGGCTTGGTTGTTTTCTCTTGCTGGAAACATTTACTAGCTATGCTGCCCTAAACCTGACCCAAACATTGTCCGCTATTTCACAAGCTTTAGAAGTGTCCTATCAACAACGTCCCTCAGTTGTTGACTTTCCATCGAACCTCCCGGCTCTCTCTTCTTCACTTTGACGTTGTCTTTTCCTTGTTTGTCAAGTTCCCCTTTCTTCAAAGTGCTGTCTTCTGTCCCCTCCTCATGTATCCCTTGTCATTTCCTTTCATCGTTTTGCTCTCTTCTCTTCTCTTACCCTCTGTCTCCCTTCACCCTCAATTCTTTTGAGTGGTGGCAGTCAGTTTCTTGATGCCGGTGTTAGTAAAATCTTATCTGTTTGCCACAGCTTTGGAAACACAGGCTGTAGCATAACACCGGTAAGATCTCCTCGCCACCTTTCTCAAGACCCCATTTTGCAACGAGGCATGTGAGAGACTGCCTACATCTATCTCTCTAATGCCACCCTTATCCTGTATGTATCTATTTTATCTAACCATCTTCTATCCTCCTTTCTGTCTGTCTCTACAGTCTCTCCCACGGTGATAAACTTGATTCATATACTGTATTAAAATATGATCTTCCCACACAAATCTACAAATTCAGGAAATGGAAAAACTTTTTTTTTAAACATAAATCATTACCGCATTCATTTTGAGACATTAGAACAATTACTGTAAACAAATGAGACCATCAGCAAAAAGACTGCCAGCCTCTACACTACATTTTACATGGTGTGCCACTGGGTTAGATGGGAAATCTGGATTGCTTTATGATAAATATAAATACTCTGACAATAATACACGGAGCTACACGTACTACAAAGGTATGTAGCACCTTTGAGACAATTACAGCACTCACCCTGCTGTCAAGTACAGCCCTGAGACTGTAATTATGATGTCTAGTGTCTACATCCCTCACTATCCCTATTCCCCACTGTACTGTAACATGAGATTTGTTATTTATTCATTAGGATATTAATTTTTAAATACTATATAAATAAAACATGTAATTAATGAATAACTGTATCCTGTTTCAGGGCTCTATTGATTCCTGAAATTCCCTTTTTGCTTGCCCCCCTCCACGGGGAGTGCAGGGTCAGCTACAGAACAGCATCCCTGGAGCTGGGATTCAGTGTCTTGCTCAAGGGGCTATATATACATACATGAAATAATGATATGTAACTTACTTCAGTAACTTGCTTCAGTATGACACTGCTTACTATAAAAATGGATATCAAAAATGGATAAACCCTATTTGTGGATGAAGCGTAAAGCCCCAGACTCACAGTTCCTCAGAGAGCAGAGCTGAACAAGTTCAAATGTTTATGGTCCCACTGCTGCTCTGGTCCCACAGTTATGACAGTGATACATTATAATGGTGATACTTTCTAGCCATTACCCTTTTATCCTGCCTGCACCCTAACTGGACATCCTTTATCAAAATACACTCTCTATCTATCTCTCTTTAAACATCCCCACTCTCTTTCCCTCTCCACCTTCCCTTCTCTCTTCTCTTTTGGACATTTCTCCGGAGACGTGTGAGAGGCTTTAATGGAATTTTTCTATCGTCAATCTAAAGAGGGTGATGCATGGCTCCAATTTCCCCAGCTGCAGCCACCTGAGCGGCTGAATCTCCTGAGTTGTGTTAGGCCTGGTGACACAGCGCGGCATAGCCTTGAGACTCAAGCGAGAGAAAGAAAGAAACAAACAAAGAAAGAGTATGTATCTGATCCCAAGCATATGCCCTTCGTCTTGCTGACTGGCATACATACACACTAGGATGAATGTACAGTACATGCACACTCACTGACACATACACTCACAATCTCACATGTGTGAATGTACATACACACAGACACACACACCTATGGGTGGAGGCGGAGAACAATTTTCTCATCAAAGTGTAACCCTGAGGTACGTTGTGTAATACCAGCTCTGCTGAGACTACACGTTGAGTCTATACCTATCACTTTTTCGCTTTTTCCTCTGGCTCCAAAATCACCTCCTCCTCAAAAAGTGTCCATTCCACCAGGCATGAGAAAGTCCAGATTTAATGGACTGGTGGCAGGTAAGCCAAGATTAATACTAAATTGGACATGGAACCCAACAATAACAAAACAACCCTTAAGTTAGTAAGAGAGCAAGAGAGGGAGTGAGAAGGGAGGAGGTGAAGAGAATGAAGGATCAGCCACCTGTGGGCTACTATTACCTCTTTACTAACAGAGAGACCCTTTATTAGCCTGTCAGCGTGACTGATAGACCGGCCTTGCCGAGGAGCTCAAACTCCTTTATACTAACAACAGTGGCAACACTGCATTGGAGAAGCACATCTAGCAGTTTGACATAGACTGCTGAAAAGTCAGAGTACTGCTCACCAGAACATAACATAAACAAGATAGTCAATTCTGAAGGGCATATTTTGACAGTGTCTTTTTGTATTTTTCTTTTGTGGAACATATCTAGTGAGTTTGCTTTGACTTGTAGGTTTGGCTAGTGGGTCACTGAGACAGGCATTAAAACATACCGTAAGTCCTCCTCAGAGAAAAACAACTCACATAAGCCAACATCTGGAGGCTATTGTAGACACATGGATGAGAAGAAGGAGAGATGGGAGAGTGAGAAGAAGAAGAATCACATGTGGAAAGCCATACATAAGTGTGTTTAGAGTGGGAGTGCTGTGAGAGAGTGAATGTGCGTGTTTCTACTGAATAGAAGGTGCCTGAGGAGGGAGTGAGAGAGAGAGAGAGAGAGAGAGAGAGAGAAAGAGAGAAAGAGAGAGAAAGAAAACCTATCTGGTGTAAGGAGAGGAGGGAAACAACCTTAAAGAAAACGAGGTGGAAATTATTCATGAATTAAACTGACACAAACTTAACTGGGACACTCGGGATTTCAAATAACTGATCCATTATGTATGGGGTTGTCGGAAAGACACCTCTCCTGATGGGGAAAGGTAGCCGTAGACACCAAGCACAAATTGGAATTACTCCCTGCAGTAAAACGTATTGGACCAATGTTTCCTCACTGTCAAACATGCAGCTACATCCTTTATTCTCCGTCACACAGGGTCTACAATTACATTTGGTAGGAAGATGCTCTTCCTCATTCTCGGAGCATCAATTTCTTATACTTAAGGTTATGTGAGGTATTCCGTCTCCCCTTTGCCAGACGTTCAAGGAGAGAATAAGAATGAATAGATTATACTGATAAGTTCTGTGGTTGTCTGCCAAATAATAAAGGAGACAGACTCCCCTCTAAACCATTTCCTCAAATATATTAGGTTTTTCTTTATTTCGTTCCCCTCTGATGTCTCTGTTCCTGTTTAACATTTCACTCTGGGCCAGAGCATGCCTTGTGCGTCTTATGCATGCCAACAACAGCAGGGAAAGAAGAAGAGTGTATCATCGTAAAAAAACGACTTCCATCTCTCCCCAAGGGGCCTGGATGGTGTTCCAGCAGATCGAGAACAATGACAATGTCTCAATCTCATATGCTTGGATACATAAACATGTGGAGTACTACAGACCACTCTCCTCCCTCTGGAAATGTTCTGTAATATCCTTAAAAGCAATATGAGTTTTGTGTACAGTGTGTGTGTGTGTGTGTGTGTGTGTGTGTGTGTGTGTGGGTGCGTGTGTCCCTTCAGTCAGAAATGAAAATGGCCACACTTAATTAAAGCAATGTTGGGGGTTGTGAATTGAAAGAAGCAGAGAAACACCTCAGAAGTGAGAGTGCATTCAACAGGATGATGTCTTACAGTGTAGGAACATAGCAAAGAGCACTGCACATATTTTTATGCACAGTTTGACACATTGGTCTTTCTACCATCTTTTCTACAATGCAGTGACTGTACCTTTAGTAGATTTGTGTACTTAGACTTGGACTAACACATATGTGCTTTAGAATTAGGGAAAATAGGATACAAATTTGTACAGATTTTTACACTCCCCAATTTGAACAATTTCTGTAGAATCATCCATATATGTTCTCTCTTGTGGTGAGGTTGGGTTGAATGGCGCAAACACACTATCAGACCATCAAGAAGGCTATCCTGGACTGTCTCTGCCTCATGCCTTACGGTCATTGCAGCAAGCGGATAGTCAAAATTGGGATAAATGGCTTGATCCTCTGCTCTTTGTAGTCCGGGAGGTTCCGCAGGCCTCCGCTGGATTTTCTCCCTTTGAACTACTATTTATCCGGAAACCCCGGGATGCTTTAGATCTGGTTAAAGAAAATTGGGAAGAAGGTCCAAGCACCAGCAAGACTGAAATTCAATACGTTCTTGACCTGAGCTAAAGTCCACTCACTCGGGCGGTTGGCACAGGAGAATTTGCTCTAGGCTCAAGAACAAACGCCTGTACAACAGAGGAATGCGGTACAACGAGAAACCTGGGAGATAAAGTTCTTCTATTTCTCCCTTCATGCAGCTCCAAGCACCAGCAAGTTCTTGACCTGAGCAAAAGTCCATTCACTCGGCTGGTTGGCACAGGAGAATTTGGGGCTGCGTCTGTCTCGTTGGTTCATTGAGAGAGATGAGTTGGTACCGCAAGGGTGCTGCAATGAGTTAGTGATTACACACAAGGAGGATCTCGACAACTGAGAACGCTTATTACATTGAGTGTGATAACAGAAACTGTGTGCGCCCACAACTCGTGTCCAGAAAACATCTATTCCATTACTACAACCATGAACTTGTTACATGCATTTGTAAAACTACATCAACCCTCAGAATCGGATGCCCAAAAGGCGGACATTCTGCATCATTTCTATGTGATGTTACTGTGTCTTTATTTGGCTGCTAATGTAGAAATGTTATTAGAAGTCCTGGAGAGATTTTTGCAAAGGAGATGGGATGAGATGGCTGACCCCGGGTTTGGCCCTCTCCTGTTTGTAATTATTCTCCCAACAGCACTTCCAGGGATCAGAGCCATCCTCAAACAACAAAGGAGCCATACCACTAGAAAAATGGATTCATTGTTTTTCAATCCTTTCTGTTGTGGTTTTGTTGTACTATTCCCCCTTTTTGTTTTCTCTCAGTCTCTTCAGCCGCTTAGCTTGCCGAATGTTGAGTGTATATTTATACAGATGTAAATATGGTGATGGTCGACGACCTGGGATAAACCTGTTACAGTAGTGTGGCCTGAATGGGTTTAACATGGGAATCACCCATGTTTCAATAACCCATATAAACCCTGGGATTTGTATGTGAAAGGGGTATAAGAGATCCTCCACACTCATTCATGGCCCTCTTCAGCTAGGCATAGTCAGGCAAACACTCATGTCCATGGAAATACAAAAAAAACCTCTGCGTGCAGCACTGCTGACACACAATCTCTCTCTCGCTCTCTCTCTCTCTCACACACACACGCACAGCAAGACCCACAATCCCGATCTGCATTCCCAGCCATTGAGAAACAATCTCCAAGGTTATCAAGCATAAATAAATGGATTTAGAAGAAGGGTCATTGAATCTGCAGTAACAGTAAAACTGATAATGGAGGCTACCTTTCTGGAAAATATCGGTGGAAATAAAATGCATCCTTTCAAGACAAAAATCCCTCTGAAATGGGCTGTTTGTTGGACAGACTGATCAGACATTGCTTCTCTTCCTCTGAAAGAAAACAGCTCTGGGTGCACGGTCTCAAATGAAGCATTAAAAAGGAAATACACCTGAAGGATGAGTGTAGAAAATGCATATGCAAAAAATATATTACTTCTGCGACCTTGTCCAAATCAATCAAGGAGTCACATGGAGTCGTTGTTCTGCTCAAAGGTTTCAAATCACTCCATGAGAAAGCTGACCCACTGTATTCCACCTGAAACGCCTGCCTTACATAGTCAGTGTGAAATGTGTTGAGTTGGCCCTGGGCCAGTGGCAGTTGGCAAAGGTAAAGGATGTTAACAAGTTAGAGGTGGCTAAAGTGGCGGAAGTTGGAGTAAGGGGTAAGGGTAGTTTGAGAACTGAGCTTCCATGAAGATTTAACAAAAGTACACCTAGCCTCAGGCTTACTACCGGCACCACACACACACATACACACAAAGTGGCCATCTGGCTGGTAGTTTGGTTGAATGTATGCCCCAGCTCCAGTGTTGAGCACCTCCTCCTCTCGCTTCCCTCTCTTGCATCCCCCTTTCAAGTTTTAATAAGATAACTCTCAACATTTTCCCTGTTTGCTTTATTTATTTATTTTTCTTTCTTTTATATTTAATCTCTGCCATTGGGACACTGGCTCAGTCTGTCAAGAGAGACAGAGTGAAGGAGAGCGAGAGAAAGAGAGAGGCTCAGTGATCCCTGTCCGGTACAATCTTCTGCGCTTTAATGAAGTCCAATCTGTGAACGCACTGCGGTTGTGTACCCTAAGGCGACCGCCTGACTGTGACACAGAGGAACACATAATAAGCGAATAGCTCCACTGGTGGATGGAGCGTGGGGAACCTGAAGCCTTTGAAACACTCCTACGGTACAGACATGAAAGGGAGACGACTTGTTTCACATTCTTTCGTGTGATTGAATACAATACATCTTCACACGTCATCCTTCATCCAAATTTAAAACAACCCCGACAGGTAGGTACTTCTCACAAGCTCAAGGTTCAATTAATCTCATGTGTCACCGGTATCACCCTATACAATATTGTTTAATATTAATCAGCTAGATACACTTTGTTTCCTGTCATGTCACAGCATATGCTTTTGCATTATTTCTCTAAAGCAGGATCAATTCTTACTTAAAACTAATTAATTAATACTCATAACAAAATATTAGAAAGACGTTCTGAAAAGCATTACAATGAATCCTCAAATATATACTACTGAGGGTATTTGAAAGACTGTCTTTTCACTTACTAAAATTCAACTGATGATCTAAAACTGAAATAATACATACAATGAATAAGCTGACACTAAAAACGATTTGGTAAATTTATTAACACATTTTCAAGATGAATGTGCCATGATGTGGGATAATTACCCTGATCCTCTAAATCTATGTTCAACAGCCTAATTGGGGCTCAGCTCTTGTCGAGGCTTTCAGTACTTAATCAAAAGATACATTCAGCACACCAGTTATGTCAAATAAATCAAAAAGTCCTTTAAGCTATGACATTCCTTTTTAATACTTTTCACACTGCCTACACGTGTAGTCATTAATCCATGAAGATTCATTTGTATTTTACCATTATGACCTTCTGTCTGATGCTCAGCACAAATTAAGCTTTGCCTCATTTCAGGTTCTTCTTCTTAAGGCTAGAATAGGAGTGAAAGGAATATGCGGTGGGTACAGTGAAAAGAAACACTTGCATGACATCTTTAGGTGAACATCTGATCAAGAATGGCAAGTTGATATTTGTGTCCTATTACAATTTGTGATGGGCTTTAACGCTTTGCATCATGCTCGCTATCAATTAAGACACACAGCTCTTCATCTTCCCATCTGATTCGGCCGGGTCCGTACTATAGACTGTTGCACTTTTTGGATGTGATGCATGCATCACATCAGCCAAGTCATCATCTGATGTATCCTCCCTTGGCAAATAAACTTTCCGGAACTTTACCCGACTGTCGTCAGTGTTCTTTTGTTTTGGAATCGTACTTCAGCCATTGGATATTATGTCAAACGTAGCTGCGGAGGATACAAGCACACGCATCGAGAAACCAGCATATTGAGAACTTAGAATGAAAGAAACTTGCCAGAGGGCGTGAAAGGAGCTGGATGGCATATAGAATGCAAAGAATATGTGAGAGAGAAAGAAAAGAAGAGAACCTCCTCCTCCCTCTTTCCTTCCTTAAGCTCAAGTGTCGGGAGTGCAAACGGGAATGCACAAGAACACATCAGCCAAAGACCCTTTGGCTGAGTTAAGTTAGCGACTTTGGGAGGGAGTGAATATGGAGGTGATGGTGATCTGACTTTTGGAGGAAACCGAGGAGGCAAAAGGTGAGTGAGCTGAGGTGGAGAAATGTTGATATAGCCAAACTAGAAGTACACAGTGAGGGAAAGCAGATCGCTTGAAGTTCTCCCAAACTTTTGTCATGAATTCCAGTTACACAGTTCTTGCATACGAGTTAATAATATTGTTGCCTATTGTTCATATCACTATTTCATCTGTTTTACATTTTTAAAGACATTTAGCTGACTCTTATGCAGAGGGACAAGCAGGAAGGGCATAAGGGGATCTTGCTGAAGGACAACTGAAGCGCACAATGACTGTTGATGAGGGTGGGGACATTGATGTTTTCTGACATTGGGCTTGCAACATTTTTGTCACAGGGCGGACTAGGCCACCCTGCCACACTGCCACACTGTCCCTTTGATCTTAGCATTAAAGTGAACTTCCTTAGCGCTAAAGAGACAAATGTATGAAAACAGACATTGGTAGTATTTTCCTGTTACAGCTTTCACAGATGTCACGAGCCAATTCAAATACTCTGTCCTCACATAAAAAAAAATCATTACTTTCAAAGCAAACAGAAGCTGATGGAAATGTCAATGTTTGCCATTTACTGAAGGAGAGTGGTCAATATTTGCTGTGTGTTGATATGTTTTAAATTAGACTAAACCAGCATGAGACCAGCCAGACATGTTTGCACTGAAGCAGTTGTGTGTGTGTGTGTGTGTGTGTGTGAGCGCGCGCTAA